>PVKM010024452.1:0-20495 GCA_004027735.1 Carollia perspicillata
TTTTTTTCAAGGGGCAGGATATGACATGACACTAAACTTGTGAAGGCTTGATTATATAGTGTTGTAAAGCAGGCAAAAAAATAGTATCTACCCTTTTCAGACTAGTATGAATCAAGATGCACATTAGTCAATTCATCCTACTAATTACCTGTCTAAAGTTTTAAGTGAGCTTTGTGAGTTTTATAAATGTTACTTAATGTGGCCATATTTTGCAGAAGCATAAAATGTTTGATATCTGTTATATTTCACAGAATGTATTCTTTTAGATGGTTTTTTTTGCATCAAATATCCTAATAACCTCATTTTTTTACAATAAGAAGATAGTCACAAAGTAACCTGGTGTTAAGGGTAAAAAATTAATACCCTATACAGGAAATCATGATATGATATGCATAGGGAAACACAAAATAAATATCCTTAACTCTTTGGTGTTTCACACTTTGTAAGTCTACAAATTTGCTGTAAAAGACTTGAATTTAGAAATAAATTATTCATGTATTGATTCAATCATTGAAGTTTCACTAAGTGATTATTGTGTGTTACTGGCTTCAATGGGAGTTGGTGTACCTTAGTAATCCAATCAAGATATCTGGGAAGACATCTTACAAGATTTTTCTTTAAAATTGTGATAGGTGCCTAATGAAGAGGTGAGACTGTTTCTTCATAATTTCTAAATGACACTGATGTTTGCTATTCCTACAGCGTTTATGCTGGTAAATACTGAAGAAAGCAATAGGGATGGAGGGACAGTTGTCATAAGTGACTAGGAAGGATAGGATAAGTTGGTACCAAGGAAGGTAAGAAATATTAAATGTGACAATGATTTCTACATGCATGAGTCTGTGCAAACACCAAAACTTTGAGAAAACATTTAATTTTTAAACATAACTTAATGTAAGCATAAATTAAGTTTACTTTTTTCTAATTTACATGGAAAAAGACCAGCAATTGAGCACTCTATTTTTGTGCTCTCAGATGACCAATGTCAGTTTCTCCTTAATTCTTAAGAGCTAACTCTTAATTTCTAATAGAAACAATTTAGATAAATCTTCATCTTTTGAAGTTCACCTGAAAATGAGTGATGATGTGAATCTTACAGTTTACAAAGCATTTTTACATACTGAGGTATTCAGGCATCCCTATTCTATCCCTACTAAGGCCTCTTATATGTATAATATGTAGGCTTCGGAGTGGTAATTAACCAAGCTCTTGTCTTGGTTCAATGATTGGTATAAATTAGTGGAGGAATCACACTGATGGAGATCACCATAAGCCAGATTTAGAAACATTGTTTAAGCAAGATAATTCTCAACTTGGTATTTTCTAAATATATCTGACTCTGAATTTGGGCAGACTGTTAAGTAAAACAACATGTTTAGGAATCACAAGTAAATCAATGTGTGATGGTTAATATTATGTGTCAACTTGGGGAGGTTATCATGTCCAGTTGTTCGGTCAGTACTAGTATAGATGTCCTTTTTGAAAGATGTTGATTTGTGCATGAGATGAATATTTATGATCAGTTAATGTTAAGGATAGCAGATTATCCTCTGTAATGTGGGTGGATCTCATCCAGCTAATTGAAGGTCATAGGGTAAAAATTGAGGTTTCCAAATGAAGAGTCAATTCTTCTTCAAGACTGCAAATCATGAACCTTGCCTGAGTTTCCAGGCTACTGGCCTACCCTGCAGATTTTGGACACAACTGTGCAATATCAACTCTTACCTGAATTTCCAGACATCCCATTTGCCCTTCAGATTAGCCATCACCATCATGTGAGCCAATTTCTTAAAATACATCTCTGTATAGAATTAACTATGTATCTATATACCTTATGGTTCTTTTCTTCTAGAAAACAGAACCCTACTGCACAATGTAATAATATACCTAACAAGTAGATCGATGTTCAATATCTAGAACTTGAAATAAGGCTGGACCTGATAGGCTGGACTTTCAATCCTTAGAATTAAAAAAATATCCTTTAGAAGCTAAATTGAGTAAGAGAACATGTACCATGCAGAAAACCACAATTCAGCACTCCTATATCACATGTCACTAATGAGCTGTGTGACTTTCACCCAACTTCCCTTTAATGTATTCATCTGCAGAGTGACAAAATTAGATTAGCTCATCTCCACACACTCTTCTGGCTTTAACATTACATAAGCTCTGTGATCCATCATTTGTAGTTACCATCTGCAGAAGAACCAAGAAATACAAAGACTTTCTTCCAGCAACATATGGCTGATGTAGGCGGAAAATTGATTTGGTAGAGAAATTTGTTAAAGATAAAGTTAACAATTGGGCTGGTCAGGAATTTGAAGTCCAAATATATGAGGAATGTATAAGTATCAGGAACAAATTTGATTGGTTCATTAAGGTGAAATAAACCATGACAACTCGGGTACCCCTCTGCCCAGATGAAGGGTTTTACTGTTGTTTCATTTCTTTGCTTGTTTGGTTTGTCATATTGAGCTTCCTCAATGAATCTGTTGCTGTCAGAAAAAAAAGTATTGTGGCTCTGCGTTCTGGCTTTGATTCTATTAATCCTCTGGACTTTATGACCATTTGTACCTCTTGTTCAGGAAGGACTTTGTTCAGGAATCTGACATTTCTCCAAATATAAGATTTTGAGAACTGTGTTGAAAGTGTGCTATGTCCGACATTGGGGTTATTGGCACCTTCTTCGAAGTTAGACAATGTGTCTAACATGACACATTGACCCTGGGTTTTAGGAAATTAGAAAAAGGTACATGATACACATGATAACTGACACTAAGCTTACTTTCTAGAACCTAATAAAATAATATTATTTTAGCTGTTTCTCGTGATAATGCAAATATAATTCGTAGAAAAAGGAATTCTACGGTAGTGATGGCTATTATCAAAGCAAAGTGAGACAATACAGAATATAGATACCACCACTGTCATTGAAAATTAGACAAGAGGAAAGAAATTGGGTACTATCCCAGAATACACCCTCATATGTTGGCCTTATTCACAGGTAAATTACACAACGGGATGTCCTTGCTGAAGGAAGCCATCTACGTGCTTCTCCACATGGAATCATGTTCTCAGGGTGAACCAAAGGAGACTTCAGGCCCTGACTAAGTTGATCATGTCTTTTTGTGTGACACAGGTCACTGTTATAGTTTCATTGGTGCTATTCATGGTGTGGTCCTTCACCAGGCAGCATCAGCAACACCTGGGACCTTGCTAGAAATGCACATTCTTGGGTCCCTCCCAGACCTCCTGAATCAGAAACTGGGAGAATGGAGCCCAGCAATCCATGTTTTTCGATTTTCCTAGAATTTGAGAACCCCTGCTGTAGAGTAATACATTGATTTGCACCTAACTACACTTCACCAACAAAAACTCTTTTATTAGACATCGATGAAGAAACATACTTTATTATTCTCCATATGCATCTAAAGATAAACTTTATATAATAAAACACAGATAATAATCAAACAAAGAAACACAAATACTAAGTGAAGGAATTCCACAATGTGCACCTGGAAAACAATGTTTTTGTTTTGTTTTGTTTTGTTTTGTTTTGTTTGTTTTCTTTTGTTGGTTGGGAGCTGTGTTTACAATAAGAAAGCTGTGGTAAAACAACTGAGGCTCTTTCCCCTGTGATCTCAGATGATGATTTAAGTTGTTGGATATTTGTTCATCCTAGATTTCCAGAGGCACCTAGAATGAAATCAAAGCATTGCACACACCTTCAGACACTGCAGACCTCATATAAGTAGTTCCAATTTTCCACTTTGTTCTTTATCTTTATATATCTTCATTAACAACCCACTAGTTCAAACGCTTAGCTGTAGGGATTGAGAAGAAAGCATTTATTAAATCCAAATTCAAACAAATGTTAGGTAGTTAGCATCAGTGTTGGAAGAAAATAGAGATGAAAGGCCATTTAGTATCTTGATTAAAATTAACCAGAAATAATGGAATGTCAGAAGTAGTAACCAATAACACCAATCTCTATCAAAATTACATAAGCATTTGACTCTACTTCTCGTGGATTTGCTATTTTAGGTACAGAAACAATTTTGGGAAGATCAAAACTATCACTACACACCAAAGACAATATATACCTTTGATTCAAAATCTTTAAGGTTTCAAACACTCCATAATTAAAAGTCCGTCTGCCTTCCATTCTAGAAATCATTTCATAATGCAAACTTAATTGGCTGTTATTAGCAGAACTGGATTAAGTAGCTTGTTGTGGTCATGATGAGTTTATCTGTTATGCTCATAATAAGGACTCCCACAGCCAACGGCCCCAGAGGGGCTCAAAGCTCAAAGCAAGCCCCTGTTGTCAAGAGCCACTTACACATTCTTAAATCATCGAGTTGCTATTCCTACCACCACCAAGAGTCACCGCCCCCTACTTTCCTCTTTATATTTCTAATCTACCCTGTGGATTAATTTGCTTTCTGGAAACCTCAAGGGGCTAAAGGCTTTATGCATGGGTATATTTGCTTTTCTCAGAAGAATGCCAATTTCTATGATAATTTGGAGCTAGGGAATTGGGGGTTGAAAACTGGGATTACTGCGCTATTTTTCTCAGACATTGAGAAGCCAGGTGGTCTTCAAAAATGTTGGTCTTTGAGAATATGTTTTCTCAGTTTACTATTGTTGTTGTTGTTTTTATTATTGTCATTGTTGGAATTTAAAGCAGCTTTATTTGCCCTTTCATATATTTTACAACACCCTTCTTCCTTCTTCTAAGGCTTCTCTGGAAATAGATAAACCTACTCTTCTAGTTGTCTATTCCAGTGAGAAGGTGGAATGTGTACCTGCCTGTTCAAAGTCACGTATTTGGGAGAATAGTTCACGTAGACTAGCCAGAAAAGCTGTGAGAATCAAGTTGAATGTTATTCAGACACACTGAAAGACTGCTGTGAATAGCTACGTTAAAATGTATCACTTGCTTAACCAGTTTAAGTGCTGCACACAGTGACAATGAACATTTATTTTCCAAACGAGTAGAGATCTTAAAAATATTCTGATACCCAGGCCATAACAAGGTCCATTCAATCATGACCTCCATCAGGGGACCCAGGCATCAGTATTTTTAAAAGCTTCTCAGGAGTTTCCAGGGCGGGCCCACTACAGAGGGATTCCACAATTAATTTCTTAAAGGCAGCTGGAACACATGACCTGGTTGGGATGTGTTTAGTTTCTATAATCTGTTTTATTTTTGTGTACTTATTTGAATGGGGACTAATCAACCAAAAGATGGGAAGGGGGCATGGCAGCTTAATTCAGGGTCCCTCCATAGACTGTGTCACTTTTGTCTCATTTCACAGGGGTCAGGTTTCCTTACCTAGGAGGATGTCCTGGAGAAGTTCTGCCACTTAGTATCTCTATGACCTTAGGCAAGTGTCGTAATCAATCAAATGGGGATAATAATACTATCAGTGTCATAGTGTCCATGGGTTTAAAAGGGTAACTCTTATAAGGCAATTAGCCCAGAAAAAGCATAAAATAAAAACTCGATAAATATTAGCTATTATTATCAACATGAACCCAATCCAGGAATTTAGATGTGGTAACAAACAAAAAATGTATTTTTTATGCTTTGATGCTAGCTATTGAATGACTGTTATTGTCAATTTAACTTATCAGAAGAATGCATTAGGGCATTTTATCATGAGATATATAAAGTATAAAGTAAGTTTCTTTCTTTATCACATGATAATGACTCTGGAAACATAATAATTTGCTTTGTGTTTTGGATGTTGATATTTTAATAAAGTTTTTTTTGTGTGTGTTTGTGTATGTGTGTGGATTTCCTTCCACACACTTAAAGAAAATTGTCTTGTGAAGAACACATTTGGGGTTTTCTAAACAGAATTTGCTGGAAGGGACAAGAGGGAGATTTTTGACTTGCTTTTAGCTCCTTTTAACTTAATAGGAGTTGAGTAAGAAAGTTTGATGTCTACACATTCACCCTTTGAACAGTAAAGCAAAACATAGTACAACAGTACCTCATCTTAAGACAATTCTAAAAATTACACATCTTATATTTAATTATTCATCAGACTACTTCCTTTTTATAAACATGAAATAAAAATGACCCAGTGTTATCATATTAAGTATGATAATCCAGGAAAAAAAGAGTAAACTTAAAAAAAAAACATGAAAAAGGAGTTCCTGGGGAAGCATCTGAGCCGTTAATTAAACTGCAGTTTGAAGTAGGGCCGTTCACATAAACACGCTTACTCATATTCTTAATTTAATCAAAGGCCAATTTTTGTCCCTTGAGAGGACTCGCATTTGATCTAGCTTCAAAACTTTATAAATATTTTATTTATTTGGGTATTTAAACTGGCTACCATATCAAATACAGGGTTTTTAGTTAAATTTGGATTTTAGACAAACAAATATTTTTTTTAGTAAACTATGTCCCCATAAGTCTTACATAGCACACACTTCTATTACAAAAATGATCTTGTATGTAAAACTCAAAGTAACTCGTGTGTTCTGTACTGTATTTTTAATTCTATTTGGCTACTCTAACCTAAATCACATGTTTGTGTTTTTGATAAAAACACCGTAAGAGTTTTTTAGCAATTGCAGAGTAACACTTTTCATTTGTCCTAATCACAGGACACAGAGGGAATACTTCAGAGTCTAGAAGCTACACCCATTTGAGATAACAGTAGATTCACTTTTTATGCTGAAAAATATTACTCATAATAAAGAATCAAAGACAAGAGTTAATATTGAAGAATCCCAAGTGATGCTTTCTTTTCTTTGATTTTTTTTTTTACCAGATTGAAGGATAACGAATGTGTACCTGAGCTTTTTAAAAAATTCACTAGGTACAATCTGATCTTTATTTTTATTTTTAATTTACAGTGACTAATACCATGTATATTGAAGGATACAATCCATAGTGATACCTAACATATATGTTCCACAGTTAATTTTATATTATGCATAAATGTCCCTTTGGTGAAAGTTACTAAGTGGCACTTGAGAAACCAGGAGAGCAACAGCACTGTGACGGGCCTCGAAGCAGTGCACGCCCCGTCTGTGCTGCGGAGACAGCTCCTTCTCTGGCAGCACCGTGACCTCAAGCAGTGTATTCAATCCCTATTTGCCTCAGTTTATTCACCAATAATAAAGGGATAATAAAAATACTTACACCATAGTCTCTTTTTAAATCACATGCCCATAATTCATATGAAACATAAGATTTAGCACCAAGTAATTTCAGGGAATATTAGATTCTATGCTGACTATTAACATGAATTACCAAAGAACACCCTGAGCTAGTAGTTAGGATATCATTTCCAACAATGACAAGCCCAATTATTGATGCTATGATTATTTCTCTATTTTTAATTTTTATATATTGATGAACAAGCGCACGAGAGAGAAACATTGATTTGTTGTTCCACTTATTTATGCATTCATTGATTGACTCTTGTATGTGCCCTGACTAAGAATCAAACCCATAACCTTGGCATATTGCAACAACAGTCTAACCAACTAAACAACCGGCCAGGGCATATTATGACTGGTTCTATGCAGTGGGATGAGAAGTTTGCAGAGGCTAGGGCATGTTAATTGGAGCCAACAGTTAAAAGTCTCCAGGAGGAGCATAATATGTAGTGAAGAAAAATAAATATCTCAGAAATCAGTCTGAGATGATTCCAGTCCAGGAGATTCTATCTTCTCTCATCAGCTCACTCTTGTCCATATTGTCAGAGAAGATTCACCCAGTCAAGGTATGTCCTACAAAATTGTTTGGAAGGTTTCTTTCACATAGAACTGTTCATTAACTAAAATGATTGCAGAATGAATGAGTCCGCATTAAGGAATGACTAGCACAGAATTATTTTATGCTTGTTACACATTACCATAATGACAATTCTATATAAGACACAGACATATCAAACTATTTTGACAACAATTCCACATTTATTTCTCAGGAAATAATTGACTTTTAAAAAACGACTGGTGTCATTCTAGTTTTCTCATCAGGTCAATTTCTGATCTCCTTTCCGTTTCCTAGTCTGTCCTTGTCTCACAATCGCCCGTCTGTTCTGGAATGCCACCTCTTTTGTGTCTTAGCCCTGATTATTTTTCTTCAGAAAAAGAAAAAAAAAACATCTAAGCCTCTGTTTACATACTTAATTAAAAGTTCTCTCTGACTACCGTGTTTTTCTCAGTAGTATAGTTAAGGAAGGGCTGCTTCTCTCTTATTATATACTCTGAAAACTGCCTGGCACTATTTACTTTTTAGGCCAGAACTTCACACTTTCCTCCCTCCCTCCCTTCCCTTCTGACTGACTCTCAGTCCAGAAACTCCATCTGTGATAGGACCCTGGTTGCACTGTAGGAATCAACGAACCCATCTTTGCGATGTGCGTTTTCTCTTTAATCTGAAACCTCTAGGTGCTATGATCACGACTTCTGTCTTCTGCCACTTATTTTAGCCTCAGCCTTATTCTTAGTGTGGAGGAGGAAAATGTGGATTATTGTGGGAAAAAAAATGAGTACTGTTAAATGTCACAGCTTTTATGCTGAAGTTTTAACTCCTTACACATTCAGTGTTCACTGTCCTGGGGGCCACAGAGTCTGGCCAAGGTCTTTCCTTCCCTTAAACTTTATTCCTTTATCTCTGGTCAATCTTTAAAGCATGAGGTAAAAGAAGAACAATCTGTATTTTCACGTCTCTCACACAAGTACATCAGCCTAAAATTACATAGTAACATAAAGCCTTTGGTAATGATAATATTAATAAAAACAAGGGGATAAAAACCAACTTAATTCTTACAAAGTTTTATTTCAAATCATGTTTATTCATTAGCTTAATCTCCTAAATAAGTACATGGGATGGGGACAACTTTTTCCCCCTTTTATAGTGAACAACAATGTTATGTCATCTTCCAATTTAGAGCATTTAAGCTGTTTCTACACCTTTACTTTTCAAAGCCACCTTTGTCCTAAACAATCCACTGGGAAAATAAGAGCAATCTCTCATGAATAACTGGGAGTGAATAATTGAGACAGAGTCTCATTGCTGTGCATTGCTTTTTGTATTTGACAAAGCTCAATGGCACATGAGGTCATTCATTCATTCATTTAAGAGAGATTTATCATGAGTTTCCTCTAGGAGTAACGCCAGTCCTCTTAAAAATTTCGGATGGTATTTCTTTTTCTACAAAAACTAAACTCTACCATTGCTGTTTGAGTAAACAGTTTCTAACAAGCTAAAAGTTACTGAGAGTCATGGTTATGGGCCTTCTACTTGGTTTTGGCTCTGCTGAATGTATTTGCTAGACACCAGATCACCATTCCTGGGCAGTCCCATTCCTTTGCCTTTCGGAGGGCGTCATTTTAATTTTGCTCCTGGTGTGTTTTCCTGGTTGATTTCCTTCTCTCTCCTTTGCTTTTTTTTAATATGGCCACAGGTATAGTAAAGTTTATATTACAAGTGCCAAGGGAAAGTCTTGTTTGAATCATGAGCTTTCCTAGTGTAATAGGAGAGTGGGTATTGTTGTAACGGTAGGGTCTTTTTCTTGCAGGGGTCTGTGCAGAGGTTGGAGAATTGGGAGTGTTATATAGTCTCTAGTACAGTCTTGGGTGTCATAAAGAAAAATGGACTTTCATACATTTGGGAACCAGAAAACTTCAACAGGTTCATGGTGGAAGCACCAGCCTCCAGAGTGCCATGTGGGGAAATGTGCGCTGTGAGCGGGTGAGCCTGTATGGTACAGCGAGATTTTATTAGCAGGGCTTTCCACTTCGCTTGGTTCTTCTGGAGTCAGAGGAAAGACTGCATTCTAGGCACACCAATGCTAGCGCGAAAGTAAGAAAAAGCATTCCGCGAAATGAACGACCACCACAGTCCAATTCGGTTCAGCCTTGGCCAAAACTTCTTTCACCGCTATGAGACATGCATTATAAACTGTACCCAGTGGTTGCTTCTGTATAGAGAGAGAAAGCCCATCTCCCAGGAGAACCTTCTGTTGTGCACTGTAGCCTATGAATTGTGTGTTCTACTCATGTCCAGCTGTCACCAAATGTCTCAGAGCAGTGCTTCTCTCAAGTTGAGTATTCGTAAGAATTACCTGAAACACTTGTTCCAACAGATTCCCTTTCTACCCTCCCTCCCCACTTCCAGAGCTTCGGTTCAGTAAGTTTGATATGGAATCTAAGAACTTACATATCTAGCCAGTTACCAGCTGATGTTAATGCAGCTGGTTCTCAAACCACCTCTCAATAGCATTGTCTTAGGGTTTTTGGAAATATAGAGTTGGAAGGCATCTAATAGTTCACAGCCCAAAGATAGAAGTTAGAGTTCACACTGCTACTCCATTTAGGTGGTGCAATATTATCTATCATGCAACTCTGGTATTTTAATAGATTTAGAGTCATTAGTCCAGAATGAGCAGAAGTGTATGCTCTCTAAGTGGCTTCCTTGACACATGGAAACCATTACCAAAATGGACAGGGTCTTAATGAAGTAGACCTTTATCTAGTTTACACTGCTATGTGTTACTGTGGACTTAAGTTTAAATCAGTCTTTACAATCAGCAGTAAAAAATGCATGTGGAGGTGGGGCTACATGTTTATTTCTTCCGCTTCTCATTGTCTTCAATGCACACATGAGTTACAGCATCACTGACAGCTTTAAATAAACCCTATTACTCTCAACCATCCTGTAATTGTCCGTCATCGTGTATGAAATGATTAAAACTGATCCCAACTACCTAATTATGTTCCTCCTTGTTGGAACAAGAGAAATGTTCACCAGAAATGTTTATGTGAACCCTGGACCAGTAGAAAGGTTGCTGCACTTCTGGGAAGTTTGCACAGAGTAACCATGGGAGAAAACAAAAACAAAAAACAAAAAACAAAAACCTGCAGCTCCTGCTTAGGGCACGATTTTACACTAAATCAGGGAGAATGATGGCTCCTTGGCTGGAGTAGGTCCATATGCCATGTTTCATCAGCGCTTCCCTGGCAAAGTCGGCAACCTGTGGCAAGCACAGAATCTCTGCCTCTTTCTCTTGAAACTGATAGTTTTCTTGCCTAAATGATGCAAGTTAAGCTATCGCAACAATTTATATTTTTTTCCTCGCATGAAAAATACAAGTGTTGAATTGTTAAACCCTTTTTTAAAAGGAATACCATGAAAGGGAAACTTTACTAATAAAATCATTACATTGAGAAACACCAGAGGATGACCATGCCTTCCTAAGATTCACGTACACAGACTATACTGATGATAAACATAGTAATCTAGGAACTTCCACTCAGTGTCATGGAAGCCAACAGGAGGGGTGGGAAGAAAAGGATAAGACTAATTTGATTATCTCCATGAGAAATAAGCTAAAATAATGTTTAGACTAGAGAGAAATCTAACGAAAGGAATAATATGGCTATGACAATAGATGAAGGGAATTTTAGAGTGGAGAACAATTGTTGGGAACTGCCCTGCCTGGTTTCAGAAGCTGTAACCACTCATGGCTAAGGCTGAGTGAGTGACCTTGGGACCCTAAGTCACTAAGGAGACAAAGCTAATCTTCCTGGTAGGGGAACCCCCTCTGCTTTCTTTCACTTCACCCTGCTTGGCCCTGGGCAGATGACTGGTTAGTCAATGACCAGTGATTCCTCAAGGAAGGGTTGACCTAAGACAGGCATGGTCACAGAGGGGCCCTCAGGGAAGGGTTTGAGGGACTATAAGAAAGGGGGTGATGGACCCTTGCCCCTCAGCTTTGACATAGCCTGAGTCCTCATTCTGTCTGCAAGAAGTCTACTAATCTTTTGTCTGCCTTACTTCCCCTGCCTGACGTAAGCTTGAAACAAGGACAGAGGGTGGTGCAGCCCTGGGCAGGAACAGGTGGTTCCCTGGGGCGATCAGGCCTAAGAAAGAATGCATAAAATCTCGTGAAACCTGCTTTTCTAAGAATGTCCTCAATTTTCTGATAAGGGTCCAAGCATAAAATCAGTTTGCTTCCCAAAGTTTTATGGCCCTTTAGTAACTGACCCTGACTCAGAATAAGCCCTCATAGTTTTTGAATGTTATCTATTGTGTGGTCATTACTGCCTGACAATGACGAATGAAGACCTTCTTTGAGGTAATGCTCAAAGAAAAGTGGTAAAAGCCTGTCCATGCAGGGGTCAGGGCACTCTCTGATGCAGAGAGTGGCCATGCTGTCCCTTTTTCTCCACAGAACTTCTGCAGTCAGTGTGAATTTGTTCATGGCATCCACACAACACACGGACCATGCTGGTCAGACTCTGCATCAAACAATGACACTCCTCAATACAAATTACTGTTGAGAAAGGATAATTCTGTCTGGCTGGCAGTACTAACACAGAGCAAACCACAGTGATATGATATTATGTTAGGGAAAGCTTGTCAGCATAAATGTGGCAGGTGACAAAACTCTTGAGGGAGAAAGAACTTACCTGCCTCCCCCTCTAGCAGTTGCCAGGTGACTAGTATCAGCGGATAGAGACCTGAGGCCATACAGATTTTCTGGATAAATGCATGTACATGTGTCCATACATTTTTTGCCACATTAAGAAGCTGTACAAGTGGGGAGGGAATCAATTACAACTCTTAGATGTGCCACAAAGTAGATCCTAAGGATAAAAATATGTGATAAATGACAAAAAAACACATAGTTTTATGCACTGAGAACTGTGAAAGGGACATGACAGGGAGGTAAAATTAAACTCACAGAATGCAAGTTCAGTGACCACACATTTAAGAGATAGCCAGAAGTTTAATCATAAATTCAAATGTCTTCAGATTAAAACACAATGTCTCCTTTTGGACATGCAAGGCAAATCATACCCACTTGGGTGTATTAGTATAGTGTGTCTTATTGACTCAAAAATGTCACACACATTAATAGTCATAAAAGAAGATGAGAAAATGATTAAAGTGCTGAGATGAACTTTTTTCTAATTTCTCAAGAGTGGATAATTGCTTTTTTAATTTCCTATTTCAATGCATAGGGAAAGGATTGTTATCATATTGTTTAAAACCTAAAAAATAAAACACAAAAAAATTAAAATAGAATCTTATAAAGTTAGCATTCATGAGTCCATAGTGATGTAAATTATTGAATAATTTAAAAACAGGAGACACAGAAACTATTCTTACATGAGAACTTTAAATAATATGCGAATGACCTCCTCCTCAGAGAAATGAACTTATGCTTTTGAGTGTAGGCTGACGTTGCTTTGATTCCAAAGAATACAGACGAAAAAGCATCACTTTACGGTGGAGAAACTTGTGAGGCTAATATCACAAACTTGAGGGGCTTGATATGAGGAAATGAGAAGGAAACCTATCCCTGTGATATCCTTCCCCCAAATTCTAACCCTAACTAATCATGAGAAAGCATCAGTGAACTCAAAGTAAGAAATATTCTGCAAAATACCTCAGCAGTGTTCTTCAAACCTGTAAAAGTAAAAAAAATAAAATAAAAAGATTAGAGGGGGGATACTAAGGAGACATAATGAATATATATTATGTGATATTTCATATTGGATCCTGAAGTAGAAAAAGAAAGAACAATAATAGACATACAATGTCAGTGAGACATAATCCTGCTGTCTTAACTCACACTGATTTTCAATTATTGATTACTCAGCCTAATTAGCATAGCCTCATAGATCCAGGTGGGGAAAATAGTAATGGTTCATTGAATAGGGCAAGAGTAAAAGGATATAAGACTAAGCATCATTTGGGGGAAAAAATTGGACTCTTCCCTCAGTCTTCATACAAAAATAAGTGATGGATCAAAGATTTAATCCCTCGAAGCAAAACAAAAAAAACAAAAAGAAAAAAGTCTTCCAAGTTCTGGAGGCAAATATGAGGAAATCAAATAAAAACAAATAGAAATCTAAGAAAATTATGTTGAGTTAAAAATACACAAAATAATAAATATATTCCTGCCTGATACACCATGAATAAAAGTAATGATAATAATAAGCACCAAAATATACAAAAAAAAATAAGAAATATAGGCATTAGATCTTTCTTGTGAGAAAAATATGTTTAGTAAAGACTATTTAAAAAATTCACTGAGCCCTGGCTGGTGTAGCTCAGTGGATTGAGTGTGGGCCTGCGAAGCAAAGGATCGCGGTTCGATTCCCAGTCAGGGCACATGCCTGGGTTGCAGACCAGTTCCCAGCAGGGGCACACAAGAGGCAACCATACACTGATGATATTTCTCTCCCTAACCTTCCCCTCTAAAGATAAGTAAATAAAATCTTTAAAAAATTTTACTGAGAAAGAAAAAAAAGATAAATTCATGAAATGCCACTCAATTTCTCTATTTAAAAATTACATATTAAAATGAAAATAAAACATCTTTACTCATTAATTCTACCTTTTGCCTATGTTATAAGAAAAATTATTTCATGTTTTTAAATAAATTGTTTAGAGAGTAATAACTCCAAGGTTATACAAACTGTTAAGTAGAACAGAAGCACATCAATTTAATTTATAACACTTGGTGAACAATGATAAAAAAACTAAAGAAGCACAGTATAAAAATAAGAATGTAAAGGCCAATCTCACTCAAGAATATAGTTGGCAAAAATTATATTCATGATTTGTATCCAACTATGTTTAAAAATAATTATATATTCTGACAAGTCATAATTTCCCCAGGAATGTAATATATAAGGATGGTTTATATAAGGAATAAGGAAAACAACGAACTAAACTCTTTAAATTAGCAATACAAAGAATAAAATGATATTGTAAATTGAAAAAAAAATTAACATTTAGTTCACATTTATCATAACCAAAGATTTATAAAAACCTAATAATGAAGGTTTGTTTACTTAACACATAGTAGCTATCAAAAAACTTTCATATCATCATTAAATATTAGGTGATTTATTTATTTAATTGTTACAAAGTTGGAATTATGCCCTTTAGGTATAACAGAGTAAAATGCCTGTTATAGCCATTTGTTTAAGGATTTCATTGAATGTCCTAACTCAGGCAAACAAACAAATGAAAATACAGATTGACAAGAAATAAAATTATATATAATAGTTATAATGGAATGGAATAAGTGTATGAATCAAAGGATTTAGCAAATGAGGAATAAGGTAAAATTTTGCCTCTCATTTTCTTCTTCAGATATGACTACATATTCCCCATCTCCCACACAATCAATGGCATCCTTAATATTTAATACTAACCATTTAGAAGAATAAAAATAAATCACTTAAGAAAAAATAAAATGTAAACAATGATAAGATCTTTTTGATTTATTGGAAAATGGAGACAACTTTACTTTAACAACAATAAAAAGATTTAAAAATTTAAAAAAGCATAAAAGAAGACCAAAATAAATATTTTACTTAGGTATGAAAAAATGTTACATCTTCCCAAATAAAATAAGAAATTTAGGGTACTATTAATGACAATACATTATCTTCATAAATTTTTTACAAGTTTATCTTAAAGTATGTAGGACAAAATAAACAGGAAACAGGAAGGAGAAAGAGGAAACAGGAAAGAGCAAAAGAAGCAATTAAAGAAATTGCAATAAGAGGCTGAACCATTTCCTTCCAGCTGTGAAGACTTATGATAAATATATACTGAGTTTTAAAAGTTGTAGTGGAGCACAAATGCACAAATATACTGATTGAACAAGATTAAGAAATGAAAAAATATGTAGAAAAACTCTGGATAGTTAACAATTGACATGAATTGTTGAAGAAGAGTGACTTTTTTCAATAAAAGATGTCATGGCGATTGACTTCCTTTACTGAAAAGCAATAAAATTTGATTATTTAACACTGTATACAAAGTAAATTTTAGCTCTACTGTCACAAATTTAGAAAGTAAAACTTTAAATGTGTTATAAAAATATAGAATACTATCTTTAAGATGTGGGTACAGGGAAGAAAATTTAGAATATAGATATGCAAAAGTAATAGGATCCGATAAACTTGAATGAAAAAGTAATAATAGTTTAGCATTAAGGGCTTGAAATATGTATCTGCACATTTATATCAAGAATATTAAAAGAGCTACTAAAGTGTGAACAAGGAAGCAAGCCATGGGAAATAGATATGAGAAGGCAGTTTACAGAAGTGCCAATCCAAGTGGCCAGCCAAATAAGAAATGACTGAGCTTCATCTGTAACTAGGAAAGTGAAAAACTTAAAATGAGATACAAATCATAACCTTCTGACTAGAAAATAAGAGATCAGAGCTTACTGCTACTGTAACAGGGTGCAGCCAGGGGGCCCCCCAAAGACAGATTTATAATGGGGTCCAGAATTCAGGGTGTCCAGGAAATATTAAAAATATAGGATGTCCTCACCCCCACAAGTTTGAACTGAGGGATGGCACACCGGAGCAGGGCTACTGAGTTATTTTGCATATCAACAGTTTTGCAAATAACCTCCAGAAGGGTCATTTAATATATCTATAATTTTGACTGGTTTCATGGATGTGTTAAATGGCTGTGGCTGTGCTTTGAAGCAGGGGGAAGGGAGTGACTTCCACCCGGGATGTAACTGAGAGGAAACTCCCTTGGTTACAGTGCCTGCGGGAGAGTTTGAGGATGATGCACTACACACCCTGGGGCCACGCCTGCCCAGATTCACTACAGCAGCCCGGAAAAGCTGGGAAAATATGGGAATGCTGGCAGGTGTAGCCAATTGTGGGAGAAGTCAGAAATGGGGATGCAGAGGAAGATGAGCTGGGATTTTAAACCAGGCATAGGGCAGAACCACGGGGCTTTGGCATGGTTTGGAACCACAAGGCTTTGGGGCTCCCTTTGCCAAGCAGCTTAGGAAGCCGGAAAGAAAAACGTAGCAGCGGTGCAGAGCTCTCTCTTAGCAGTTTGGAAGAATGCAGGACATGCTGTGGGAAGGAAAGGGGTGAAAGGGACTCTTGCTGGTGGGCCAGAGGAAGGTGCCATGTGGGTTTGGATTAAGAACTGGAGATCCTGGCAACATAGCTGATGGTGCTGGGAACCGAGGGAGGCCTGCCAGCCGAGCACGGATTACTGGGAAGAACCAGGGACTACTTAAACCTTGGACTTCTATTTCTTTTCCTGAGACACGGTACCCCAGACTGGGCCAAAGGGGGAACGCAAGACTGTGGATGTTTGTGGGTGTTTTAAGAGACTTTGGGATTTTACTGAAGGCATTAAATCATTACTGTTAAGTCTGTATAACTTTTGAATAAGTAATTCCTTTTTTTCCCCACCAATCTCTGGCATTGACAGACATAATTCCCTGGCAGTGGGCAAGGCGAATCTAGTACAGGGGGACCCCAGGAGAACGGGGGTCCATTTGGTAACACTACCGCTGCCCTGGACTACAGATAGATTACTCAGTCTGGCTTTCAAGAGCCTGTGAAATGGAAAACTCAGTGGTGCACATTTATCCTTTGCTTCTCTTAACTCAGGTTCCTTCACGTACCTTGCTCCTTCCACCTCTTGGCCATTGCGCTCACTCCTCCTTGAACACGGCTGGCCTCCCCACACTTTGGTGTCGATCAGACTTTATTTATCCCGTAGAGTCCCTCTTGAGACTCCCCTGATGTCCTGAGACTTTTCCTCTACATCCGAATCTGTAAGAACTTCTCTTTCTGCCTTCCATGTTTTTCTATGTAATATGCACTGTAGGACATAGTATTTTTTCCTGTTATTTTACTACTCTATTTCATGTGTTGTCTCCTCACAAAAATGGCAAGATCTTGCTGACAGGAAACAGGTTTATACTTCCTTAGCACATCTCATTGGACCTGACACAACAGCTCTTTACAGATTTCTTTTTTCAAATTGTGTGTCAATTCTCCATAAAAATCGACACATTCTATAATTGCTGATGTCCTCTTAGGCTCCAGAGTTATAATAAAACCAGTTTCTGTCCGATTAACGTGTCCCCAAACACTCAATGAAGAACAGACTCAAGGAGCTTGTATTTTAACACAGGTTTCCAGTGGCTGGCAGCAAAATAAACCATATTTACCTCCCACTAAGATATGATACTTTAGAAATCTCTGAGGCAAATAAGTACCCAATTCCAAGAGCAAATATCTCCAGTACAAACAATTCAAGCTTCTATTGATTTAAATATAAGTTTATATAACCGCTCAAGGGTGGCCTGTTGAGGGAACACGACCTGACTGAATTAAGCTAATCCATCATAACACTGACTAACGTTCTCAATCACGTTTTACAGAAGCCGAAAAGGAGTTTCAGGAAGATTTTAGGCAAAGATGTCTTCATATTTTATATGAAATTATTTTGTTTTATTTCTCCCAGGGAGAACATAATTCCCTCGCATTTATTTTAGTGATGTAGATGATTTTAAAAAACCAAAGCATGGCTTTAGAGAATTGTAGCTGTCGGTTGCCAAGATTCATGATTTAGGGTTTAATGTTCAAATGTTCCCAAACCCAGTGTCAGACCCTGAAAACTGTCCTAAGTGGAATTATTCACAGGCTACACACTTTCTTTTTATTCTCTGTGGTCCACTGGGTTCACTTTGCAATTAATGGATGTTTGGAACTTGCATCCGCTCTGTGACTCTTGAAGCTCATTCAGAGGTGAATCCCAGAGAAAAAGGTCATCATTGTGTTTCTTGGATATTGGGGCTTTTGGTTACAAGATGCTTCGGGAAGAAGAATAAGGGTTCTGTAAATTTGATTTTGTTTTAAATTTAATAAGCGAATGCAGCTTCACAATAAAATTATTAAATCTAAAATTGAAATTGGACTTATTTTTATTCCCAGGGACACACCATACTTTTATTACCATTTGTAGTTTACCAGAATTACCAACTTCTTTGGTGAAGTCTTTCTACAAAGAGACTTAGGGGATAAATGGACAGATAAGCACAAAAGAAAATAAAAGCCAAAGATGCATCAAATATCCCAGGGAAGGACTTGTAGGGCAACATTTGCTGAGATACGATTTTTAAAAAATATCTTATGTACATGCCTGCTATTCTTTCACAATATTTTTTTTCAGTAGTAGAGACATTACATTTCAGTATTATGAGAGCACAAGTACATTGGACCTACAGCTTTGCACCAACTAGATCTTGACTTAGACCATGAACAGGGTGCTTCCTGCATTTGTTTTCTCCCATCCTAATGAAGATTGTCCTGAGTAATGAGAGTGAGGAAGCGATAAAGATAAGTCTTCATGGATGGCCTTCTTCTCCACCTCCTACCCCTACAGATAAAGCCTGGAGAAGCAAAACTAATGCTAGGGTAGCAGAAAAAAAGCTAGGCTCAAAGAGGTAGAGGTGGTGGCAAAATTTCTACTCAAGTTACCTAATTTTCCTACTATTTCTGTGACTCACCACAACTCACTAATAAATCGTTCAGGGAAGGCCAGGTTCCTTCTTTCATCTGTGTTTTGAATTCACCTCCCTACTTCCCCATTTAAGAATATCTCGTCCATTTTCACGACATCCCAAACATTCTGTATACTGTCTAGCATCTCCCACTTCACTGGGCCTTAATTAGGCACATTTTAAACATTATGAGACTGAACAACGCAGGTTCCTAATAGCCTCCTAAGGACTCAAACACCTTTTGATGACTTATACTTAACAGAAAAAGTATTTAATGTGAATTACATTGACTTTGCGGATTGTTTACGAAGGATCAGAACCTCCCAACAGTCCAGTCTAAGGGAGCCTTCCTATCAAGATGTCTCTGCAGTGTGCATACCGGGAGGATTTTAGACACGAAGGACTCTTATTGTCCCCTGCTATTGTCCCCTAGCTATGAGTCATTCAATTAGCTAGGTAGAGACCTGTAATACACTTTTAATTCAATCAGTTAACTTGAGAACATGATCTTTGGATATAACTTCCTTCATTGTTTTCTTCTTCTAAGTTTGATAGCCTTTACTCATAAATTTCGTTAAATAATTCAAAACAGTTATTTTCCTTTTTCTCAATAGGCTGTTTTCTTTTAAATTTTTATTTTAATTGTTGTTCAAGTACAGTTTTCTGTCTTTTATCCTGTCCCAGTCCACCCCTGGCCAGTGCTCTCCACCTCCCTCCCATTTCCACCCCCTTAGTTTTTGTCCATGTGTCCTTTATACTTGTTCCTGTGACCCCTCCTCCTCTTCCCCTGAAATTCCCTCCTCTCTCTCCTTAATAGGCTGTTTGTTTTTTTTTTTTTGTAATTCATAAGAAGTTGAACTGGTCTGATGTGAGCATGTACAGAGGGTGTAATAAATTAGTCAATTTTGCTTTGGGGTTTATAATATAAATCCTATTCAACTCTTCATGAACTCTTCAGTGAAATCTCTATTACTAATATTTGGTCTTTTAGAGTTGATGTTTTTCCTGCAATATGACTACATGCTCTTTTGGTACCTGTATGGGTACAGGGTGAGGATAAGACAACCCGTGAGAAGACAGCGACACCTGGACTGCAGTTACTCTTGTTATCATTCCCGCTTCTTTATTTAAGAATGACTCTGGGAGAAGCAGTACTGA
>PVKM010024453.1:0-20498 GCA_004027735.1 Carollia perspicillata
TTCAGTTTGCACCACACCATGCTGCTTTCTGAAGGCTCAAGTAGACCCAGCTCTTCTGAAACCACAGCAAAATATTACACATATTCTGGACTCTAAAATGACATTGTCCAACAGAAATTCTGCAGGAGGGAAATACTTCCTGTGTTGTCTGTTATCCACAGGTCCCATGTGGCTATTGGGCCCTGGAATGTGGCTGGTGCGACCGAGGAACTGGTTTTAACTTTTATTTAGTGCCAGTCACTTACATTGGGAAGTCATATGTGACTAGTGGCTGTCATGCTGACCAGTGCAGCTGTTGAGCAATCTTTACAAAACTCCGGTTATATGTCTTCCAAGAAAAGACAACATCTTACATAACTGGAAAAACGCGCTTACTCTAAGCCTGGGGGCAAAATAGCACGGACACATTAGTATCACAGAAACTCCCCATTGTTTGGCAAAAACCCTAAGCCAAAAGGTTTGCCCAGATGCCCCTTTCAAGGAATTCCATTCTTCAAAGGGAAAAAATATTTTAGTTTAATTGTTTTACTTACTTACTGCATTCTCATCTAGAGGCCACTGTACTTCCCAGTAAGGGCCACGGGTCAAAGCCAGTATGTTCAGGGCAGGGACACCTGGATCCTAATTCATGGCGGGTGTGTGTGTGTGCATATCTGTGTGTGTGTCACACAACATTTTATAGCAAAATTTTGTCATTTCTAAAACTGAGCTAATATTTTCCCTAGTTTCCTTATACGCTGTTTTGAAGACAAATTATTAAAATTTCATGGAAGAATAATATATCAATTAAAAAGACCAGAGAGACATCAGGCAATTTTAAGAACATATTCCTATATACATATTCCTCACTCTGTACTAAGTACTTGTCACAAAAACTAAAGGTATCTATTTTATTCTTCAGAGCGTCAATGAAGCTAAGCCACGAAGGAGGAAACATGATGAACCTTCTGAATATCCTGAACTTGAACTGATGACTCCTGGGTTTGCTCATGAACCTTTGAAACATACTGTCATTCCTTTCAAAGGGCTCCTGTGTTTGGAGAGCTGCCTCAGAGAAAAGCTGTCTGGTGGGGAAACGTCAGGTTCCTTCATAAATAGGACAAGTCGGGCTACATTTTAAAAAATGTAAAATGAAACACCAAAATATACCAAATGAATCAACATTGGAAATATTGCCTAATTTCTACAGTACATAGAATAAGTAAGTGGAAACTCAAGATATTGAAGATAAAGAATGCACATAAAAAGAAAAAAACAACCCAAAAAGTGTGCAGTCAACACATGAAATAACTCCATGATTTAGTGTAAAAGTCTTTGTCAAGTGCCTTCTGCTCAGCTACTGTAAGAATATATTCATGATAGAAAAAGTTTTATTTTGATGCACTTTTAGAAATCACTCAAGGGACCTTTAGATAACACATAAATGAGAAAGCTTGTTTTATGATTTTTCTGGGAAAAAAGCCCAAAACTAAAAAAAACTCAGACAAATAAAAAAATAGTCAGCCAAACACAAAACTAGCCATGGTGGAAATAACAAATTTGATTGGAAGTTCTCTTAAGTCCCAGAAGGAGAGTGGATATTGAAACGTGGAAACATGAGATCTGCGTGCAGACTTGTTTTCTCTGGAAGTGAAACACTGCTTGCGGGATCATTCATAAAGTTTACTAGGAGACAATGTCATTTGCTGAATTGCTGAAGTAATTTCCTGTCAGTGCAGCCTCCCACATTCGAGAGGTGCAAGCAGCTGTTCTTTCTCTTTCTGCTTTGAACTTGTCTGCTTTCAGTGAGAGGACTGTAGGAACCAATGCCGTGCACGTTTAGACATACCTGCAGTAGTCAGCGACAGCTAATTTTTTTCAACCCGGGTTTAGAAGAACTTTGAAGTCTCAAAACAATTAGGGATAGTGGACACAAAGCCTGAGAGAAAATGCAACAAGCAGATGGAATAATAGGGGATGTTTCTTCAGCAAATCTGACCAGGACCTCAAAGCCCAGTGTTTGCTATTCCTGTCTTGGTTTTTCGTGAAGGCTTCTTTTGCTCTATTTGTAAGGCACATCTTTATGTTTCATACTGCAGGCTTGAAGTGAGGATGATTTACTAATACTCCTTAGTATTTCTTATCTCAAGAAACACATTACATAACTGTTCCAGCAGTGTGATTATTTTTCCTTTTACGGCTTAGAAAACAATATAGAAGACATTAAGGAAAATTCACTTAGGATCCAACACTGACAAGCAAAATAAATAAAGTGATTGATGTGCAAGTGAAACAGGGTTTATGCAGAAATCTCAGGATGACGGGGTAAGCCTCCTTTTCTATCTGTAATTTAAAATAGATAAATAAAAACAGAAATGCATGATCCAAACAAAATTTTTGTCTTGTTTTCATGGATCTGTAGTCTCTCAGATAATACCCTGGCAAAAATAGGTTCTGTCAACAATTGCTAAATGAGCAAAAAAAATATGATCCTCTCATTAAAAAAATGCAGCCAATTAATACACTCCTCATTTGGGAAAACATTTAACAAACTCTGACTGTCTTCTAAGTAGAAGCTGCCAGGAACTTCTCTTCTGCCTTATATAGGGCTTTAACTATGCTGAGTTTAGCTTCGTTCTGCAGAATTATAATTTCCAAGAGCTGCTTGCATATTTTCTTCTCACTTCTCTAACCAATTTGTGCTTTTATTTTATTTTATTCTTAAAATGTAAATGAAAATCAAAGTTTATAGTGCAAGTAACTAATCTGGCCAAATGAATCTGGTTAACTGGGACTTCTGTCTCCCAGCAGTTTTCCTGTGATAATATAGCACTTTGTTTATGATGACATCACGTTCTCCTAGAAATGATCAAAGTGTTTGTTGTGTTTTTTAAGAAAGTTAAGCTCTCAGGACCTTAGATTGCTCATTTGCAAAATGACATAAAAATGTGCCTATCTGTGGGATTCATCAAACAAGGCAGCAGATGCAAACACACTTGGAAAAGTGACGGGTGACACATGCACGTAATGGATCTGTGATCGCTTGTCTTGTTTTCTCCTTGTGCCTCAGACGTGTGACCAGTATCTGTTCGTAACGGGTAAGGTGAGAATACCCGTCTATTTAAAAGTGATTATTTTCCTTCTCAGTTTTTCAAGACATTAAATGGTTATATTTCAAGTTAAAGAGCATTTAAAGGATTTCCAGAGTATTTCATTCAGATAGATAATCACAAACTTTCCCTGGTGCTGTTTTTATCTGAAATTTCTAAGGGGGTTTTTCTCAATAGGGAAGCCTAACTAGAACAGTACATATACAATCATCAAAAGCAATTAAAATATGTTATGTCATTCCACGAACTAGGTGAGATAAGAAAATGGGGATTTCCATATGGCCACATCCGAAGTCAAAGAGAAGGCATGATCCTTTATGGGTAGAAGATAAGTGTAGTATCGGATTGATGACTGCAACAGTAATTGTTTACTCTGTTCACCTCACTTCTCAGAGAGATTCCTCTCCCTGGTAGAAAATGCTCTCCAGGGGTGAGTGCCCCAGAAAAACCTGACAGCTCCCATGTAAATACCCAGTGTGAACAGGAAAGCTGAACAAGTCAAGATATTATTTTTCAAGAATATATACAATTGTATCATGGTCTGATTAAATTTGTCATTATCATATGAGTTCTCTCAGATAAAGCAAACTTTGAATGGGTACATAAAAAAATGAAGGCATACTTGTAAGTGTGCTTTGGAAAGAAAATCACTATTTACAAATGAGATCATATTTTGTTTTCATAAAATGCATATATTTAATCTTTAGTAATGGAAGTCCAGGGTATAGAGGATATAATCTACATATTGGTGTTGAAAAATCAATTTGCTATAATGAAAAAAAAAATAGAACACATAACTACATAAAACAGTCTACTAACTCATGAGTGTGTCTCTGGCTCGGGTCTGAAGCATGCTGCTGCACTTTCGATGAAGCTGGAGGAGACAACTTTCAACCTGATCAGTCGTCCGATCTGCATTTTTCTACTCACACCTACACTGTTCCCTTTTTTGGTCTGCAGAGTGGCTCTTTCAAGCCTTCTCTCCCATGCTCAAGCAGCCTCGACCCTCTTTCCTTCAGTTGTTGGTAGCTATACTTTCTATTTGAATAAAAAGCACGGATTATCAGCCATGAATTCTCTTAAGTATTTTCTCTTTATCCCCAAATTTGTCTCTCTCTTTTTCACCTGTGTTTTTCTTTTTTGTCCTTCCTAAATAATCCCGTCTCTACTACTTTCCCAAACTCAATCCCTTTACTTGAGCTCCTGATAACATTTTGTCAGGAGTTACAGCTCCACGTGGTTTTCTTCCATTGTTGTGTCTTCACCTGGTTTTGGAATCAGGGTAACAGTGGCCACATAAAATGAGTTTGAGAGTCTTCCCTCTTCTTGAATTTTTTGGCATAGTTTAAAAAGGAGAAGAGTTATCTGTTCCCTAAATGGTAAAATTCGCCTGTGAAGCCATCCAATCTAGGGCTTTTGTGTGCCAGGAGTTTTTTGATTACTGCTTCAATTTCACTAGTTGTTATCGGTCTATTCAGGCTTTGTGCTTCTTCCTGATTCAGTTTTGGAAGATTATATGTTTCTGGAAATTTGTCAGTTTTGCCCAGGTTGTCAAATTTCTTGGCATAGAGCTGTTTGTAGTAATTTCTTAGAATCCTTTGTATTTCTGTGGTATTGGTTGTAATTTCTCCTCTTTCATTTCTGATTTTATTTATTTGGGTCCTCTCTCTAAATTTTTCTCTTTTTTTGGTAGGCCTGTATTGCTATCCTCTCAAAACTGCCTCCACTGTGTCCCAGAGGGTTTGAGCTGTTATGGGTTCATTTTCATTTGTTTACAGAAACTTTTAGATTTCTTCCTGGATATCATTATTAACTCATTTATTGTTTAATAACGTTATTCTAGCTCCATGAATTTGAATGTTTTTAAGTTTTTTTCCTCAAGGTTGGTTTCTAGTTTCAAGACATTGTGATCTGAGAAGATGCTTGATATGATTTCAATTTTCTTGAATTTATTGAGGCTTGTTTTGTGTCCTACCATGTGGTCTATCTTTGAAAATGCTCTATATGCATTTGAAGAGCATGCATATCTTGTTTCTTTGGGGTGAAAGGGTCTGTACATATTAATTAAATCCATTTGATCTAGAGTGCTATTCAATGTCACAATATCCTCGTTGATTCTTTGCTTGGAAGATCTATCCATTGTTGACAGTGGGGTGTTAAAATCCCCTACTCTGAATTTGTTGCTGTCTAAATCTTTCTAGAAGTCCTCCAAGATTCTCCTTATATATTTGTGTGTTGTTCCTATGTTGAGTGCACATATGTTTATAAGGGTTATATCTTCTTGATGGATTATTCCCTTATGTATTATGAAATATCCTTCTTTGTCTCTTTTTATGGCCTTAGTTTTGAAGTCTGTTTTGTCTGATATAAGTATTACTACCCTAGCCTTTTTAAATGTCCGTTTGCTTGGAATATTTTTTCCATACCTTCACTTTCGGTCTGTGTAGGTCTTTTGTTCTGAGGTGGGTCTCTTGTAGACAGCATATATGCAAGTCATGTTTTCTCACTCATTCAGGTATACTATGTCTTGATTGGAACATTTAATCCATTTACATTTAAGGTTATTATTGATAGGTACTTATTCATTGCCATTTTTCGTTTTGTACCTGTGTTCCTCTCTCTCATTCTCTCTTTCATCTTCTTAAAGCAGTCCCTTTAGTGTTGCTTGCAGAGGTGGTTTGGAGGAGGTGAATTCTTTGAGCCTTCAAAGAATCCGGGAAGCTCCTTATTTGGCCTTCCATTTTAATTGAGAGCCTTGCTGGGTAGAGTAGTCTTGGTTGCAAGCCTCTGGTTTTCATTACTTGGAATATTTCTTGCCACTCCCTTCTGGATTGGAGCGTTACCATTGAGAAGTCAGCTGCTAGTCTTATTGGGGCTCCCTTGTATGTTACTTCCTGTTTCTCCCTTGCTGCCTTTAAAATTCTCTCTTTGTCTTGGAATTTTGCCATTTTAATTATGCTGTGTCTTGCAGTGGGCCTCTTTGAGTTCATCTTGATGGGGACTCTCTGTGCTTCCTGGATTTGTGTGACTTTTTCTCTCATAAAATTAGGGAAGTTTTCCATCATTCTTTCCAGACAGGTTTTCTACCCCTTGATCTTCTCCTTCTCCTTCTGGTATCCCTGTTATATAGATATCATTATGTTTCATATCTCCAGTTCCCTTAACACCTGTTCATTCTTTCTGAATCTTGTTTTGTTTTGTTGCTCTGTCTGTGAATTTTTTCCTACCTTGTCCTCCAGCTTGCTGATTTGATCCTCTGTTTCATCTAGCCTGCTTTTAATTCCTTCTACCGTGTTCTTCATTTCAGATACCCTAGTCTTCATTTCCACCTGGCTCTTATTGATAGTTTCTATGTCCTTTTTCATGCTAGTGTAGTTTGCAATAAGTTCCTTATAGCTTCCCTGAAGTCCTCTGTAGTTTTCACTGAGCTCATTGAGCATCCTTATAACTATTATTTTATACTCAATGTCTGATAGTTTGCTTGCCTCAATTTCATTTAGCACTATTTCTGGGGATTCCTCCTTTCCTTTCTATTGGGCGTTGTTTCTTTGTCTCTCCATTTTAGGTGATTCTTCTGATTTGTTTCTGCTTCTTAGGTTGATCTCCTGTGACTCCCTGTCTTCATGGTGTAACCTTCTGTGGTAGGAGACCTGTGGAATTCTGTGGTGGAGTCTCCTTGATTTCTGAACTGTATGCTCTTAGGATGCCCCTTCTGCCATTTAGGTGGGCCTTCTAGTTTTAATTGGGTTTTGGTTGTTGGATCATTCTTTGGTGGGTCCTTCCCTCCAGCTGACTGACTGCCCACCACATCTTGTATGCTGTTTTACAGGTGCTGCCAGAACAAAACCAAACAGCCCAGGAAACAAACTCACCCTTCAAAATTAATCCCCACTCACAATTGCACTATCAACAACAAATAAGCCAGCATTAATAAAGGTGTTAAGAGATTAAGACTATTAAAGAGAAAATGAAAATGAGATGACTAACTGAAAGAAAAATGATTTTGAGAGGGTAGAGGGAGGAGTAATAATATGAACAGGGAATAAGGACAAGGCAAAGAGAGAAAGAAAAATTTACATTGCAAATAAAAAGGAAGGGAAGAAGGCAGAATGGCGTAAGAGAAAGGAAGTATATGGTATTAGACTGAAACAGAAATTTAAAAAAATAAATAAAAATAACCCCGGCTGGTGTGACTCAGTGGATTGAGTGCCAGACTACCAACCAAAAGTGTTGTTGGTTTGATTCCCAGTCAGGGAACATGCCTGGGTTGCCGGCCAGGTCCCCTGTAGGGGGTGCTTGAGAAGCAACCAAATATTGATGTTTCCCTCTCTTTCTCCCTCCCTTCCCCTTTCTAAAAATAAATAAATAAAATCTTGGGAAAAAAAGTAAAAAAGTAGTCAGAGAGAGAGAAAAAATAGGAATCAAATTGGAGAAAAAGATTCACCACAGTGCTATTGACAACAATGAGCAAAGATTAAGATAGCTGGGAGAGGAGTAAGAGGGAAAAAAGAAAGAAAGAAAAGGTTAAGATATGTCTAGAGGAAAGAGAAGTGATTTTGAAGTGATAGAAGGAGAAGGGATACTAAGAGTGAGGAATGGAAACCAGGATAAGATAGGGAAAAATTAAAATTTATAACAAAAAAGAAAGGGCAGGAGGAAGACAAAATGCATAGGAGAGGGGCATGGTAAAATTTGAGATTTGAAATACAAAAATAGTGAAGATCTAGAAGTAAAATCGGAGAAATGCAACAACAACCACCATATCCACAACTGATGAGCAACGATTGATAAAGAGGGAGAGAGAATAAGCGTATTTTAAGAACAGGAAAAGGAATGCAAGATGACTAATGGCAAGAAAAATGGTTTTGAGAGTCTGGAGAATAAGAGTGTGGAATGGAAACAAGTTTTAGCAAGAGAGAAAATAAAATTTAAAACCAAAATAATAAGAGGAAAAAGAAGGTAAAATGGAATAAGAGAATGGAGGAGCAAAATATGAGATATGAAATAAAGTATAATACAAAAACTAGTGACTTAATATGGGCAAACTTGAAGGACAAGAAATGAATATTAAAAAGCTATGTATGAGAGAAAATAATGCAAGTCATGAAGAAGACCGTGGTGGAATTCATCTCACTGTTTTCTCTTTCTGGATCTGCCCCTAGTGTGTCAGATGGTGCCCCAGTCTGGCCCTAGGCAGCCTGTTTGAGGCTACCAGTAATTCACGGTCTGTGGCTGCCTCCTTCTACCGTTAATCTGGTCCATCTGTAATCAGCAGTCAGGTTTAAGTACCAGAGGGTGGGGCAGAGTAATTCCTGTGGGTGGGGCTATTGCTTCCCCTTACGCTGATGCCACTCAGAAGGGAGTACTCTAAGCAAGATGGCTCCTGCAGTATGGGGAATGCCTCTGCACAGGGATCCTGGCAACTGCTGCCTTAGTTCATTCCCCAAAGCCTCCATCATCAGACTCTCCTTCAGCATCTCTAGTACATTCTACCCCCACTTTGCTAGAGCCCAGGGGAAGTGGCTGCAAGCAAAATTATGTGTGTTGGCCCTTTAAAAGGCTCTCTGTGACTCTAGTCATCTTTTCTGCAGATAGAAACCCTGCCACTTTTCATAGCTGGATGTTAACTGCGCTCCTTTCCTGGCTCTGGTGCTATAGGCTGGGGAGCCCAGTTTTGGGTTTAGACCCAACAGAACTCAAGGGGAACCCCCCAGCCACTGAATTCCCCTTCAGCACTTCAACTGCCACTCATGGGAGCTCAGCCAGCCCTCTGGCATCTCCTCCACACTCTATATGGGTCATGTTATGGTGAAGTGGTTTCTTCCATCTGTCTGTGGTTATAAGGCTTCTCTCCAGCTATTGTTCCATTGGCTATTCTGGATGATTTCTCTATAATTTAGTTGTAATTCCAGATTGGTCCTGGGAGGAGGTGAGTGTAGCTTCTACTTACTCCTCCACCATCTTGGATCTCCTCTCCAGAGTCACTTCTTCACTGAGCCGTGATTTCCCTTGCCTCACATTATGCAAACGCTGTTCCTTTAGCCTGGCTTTCCATGGATGGGATACCCCACAGACAATGCCACTGCACTTTACTACAAAGGTAATAAGTGCAAGACCACCCCATGTGCATATTGGGAGCTTTGCATACACTACAGTTGCTCAGTGTTTTCATTATGTGTGAATGATTAAATAAATGTCTTAAATTTCAAACCTGACAAATGGGATTAAAATGACAGAAACAGAGGCACTGGAAAAAGGAAGTTGTTCTGGGGTAAAGAAGAGTGCATAACATTAATACAAGGAATTAATGGTAAATACAGGGTGGGACACAAGTAAGTTTACTGTTGCGAGTACCTGAAACACAGAGTTTATTATTCTATTATTGTTTATTAATTATTGTATTATTTTCCATGTGAACAACTGTAAACCTACTTTTGCCCTATCCTGTACAAGGTGGTTTTTATTGCCTGGCTTTGATCATTGTTTTGTTCTCTCTGCCCTCCTTCTCTCGGACCCCTCCTTCGCCAGCTCCTCTATCAGCCCTGAACACACAGGAGTGGACAAAGTAAGTTTACTGATGACAATAAAGAACTCGGTGCCAAAGTGCGCTTGTGTATGGCAAGTAGACTGCACAAACGTGTTGGGAACCGCTCTGCCCGGTTTCAGGAGCTGTAACCCCCCATGGCTAAGGCTGAGTGAGCAACCTTTGGACTGTGAGCCACTAAGGAGACAAAGCTTATCTCCCTGTCAGGATCGCTGCTTCCGCTTCATCCATCTCTGGCCCCCAATGCTTGGTTGGTAAGTCAATGATGGGTAAGACCCCTCAGAAGGGGGACAATGTAAGCCAGACACGATCACTTGGGAGGCCCTCTAGGAAGGACTCGGGGGGATGCAGCAAAGAGCGGGTGATGGACCCTTGCTCCTTAGCTATTCTGACATAGCCTGAGTCCTCATTCTGTTTGCAAGAAGTCTCCTAATCTCTTGGCTGCCTTACTTCCCCTGCCTGACTTAAGCCTGAAACAATGCTGGTGGTGGGTACCGCCCTGTGCTGGATAGGGCGGGTTCCCTAGGGCAATCAGGCCTAAGAAAGAATATGTAAAATCCTGTGAAACCTGCTTTGTTTAGAATGCTCTCAAATGATAAAAGTCCAAGCAAGAAGTGAGTTTATTCCTCAAAGTTTTATGGCTCTTTAGCTATCTGATCCTGACTCAAAATAGGTCCTCAGAGTTCTTTGTTATCTATTGTTTGACCCTTACTGCCTGACAATGATTAATGAGCTTTACCTGTATCCCTGTGTGTTATGAACCCAATAAATACCTATAAGGTGGACAGGAGAACGGGAAGATATAACTTATTGAAGAAGTTTTGTTGCCAAAAAAGCACAGGAAAAAATACACATTTTTGAAAGACAGTGTAGTCCTGTGCATTATTATAGTAGATAGCAAGATACTTTTACCTTTAGTCCACAAGTACACAAATTAGAGCTTATACACATCTTTTCCACTAGTCATTTGCTCTGAGATCTGTTATTCCATCCATAGATTATTCATTGTTTGAAATCAAGAACATTGTTTTACAGTTTTCTTATATCTCCTGCAGTGCTTCAGTCAGGGACAGCTACACAATAAGAGTGTCATAATTTGCTATTTGAATTGAATGATTGTAGTTTAGTCACTCATTTCTAGGGAGGCTACAGCATTAATTGTATTATCATTTTACAAGTATCAATAAAATGGCAACACAGAGCAATATGCTGTGAAAATGAGTAAGGCACAATTTCATTTCTAGAGCCCTATTCAGACCCATTGGAATATTTCGGTGATCTGTTAGGGTGTCAAGAACACAAGAACAACACTAGACCCTCCTCAGAGGCCTTACGTAAGTTATTCTCTGTGAGATGAATTGCAACCCGTCTTGAGTTTTTTAGATGACATCCTGAGAAAACAGTGACTGTTACTGGACAAATGCCTAGATGCAGAGGAGTGAGGTGGGAACCAACTCTATATACAGCGGTAAGAATGACCACAAATGACAGTGCAGGTTTTCAGTGAGAGTACGGTCCCATTTAGAAGCTTCCATAACTTAAAAAGCTAAAGAACATGAGAGTAAACCCAGGACTGGGCTGCTGAGAAAATGAGCTAATAATCGTGCATGATCTGTGAACCTGCTTATCAGTTTTAATTATTTGCCAATTTGTGTTATCTCTTAAATGATATTCAAGTCTACATAATGCTATCTGTGCTGGCCTCCAGGGATTCTTGTTCCAAAAATGGTTTAATTTAGGCAACTCTGTGCACCTCACCACCCCCTGACACAAAGACCTCTCAAGTGATCCGGCAGACCAGTGCTGACATATTTGTGACACACCAATGGAGATGTATTTAAAATGCTGTCCACTCTAGTATCACAGGGATTTTCAAACTGAGTTTAAAGTTGTTTGATATATTAGAAAATAGTCATGTGGCCGGGTAGCTAAAACTCAGTTCCAACATGAGTATAAACTAGTGTTTTAAGTGTACATGTTTCTGTTAACATTTAATTCTCACTTCTCCCAGACAATGTGTCTGTGGGAAAATAACTGCTTCTTATTGACAGCAACAGTGCACTCAAGTTAAATCTACCGTTTATCTTCTGATTGTATAATTTTCCTCACCATTCCTTCTAAATTTTAGAATGACGGAGGCAGATAAATAGCACTGGTTTTATGACATCGTCAACTCCAGGGATAAGCTCACATGATTTTTTGTAGAAACTGCCTCTTCCCTTCCCCACCCCACACTTACATGTCGCTGGCGATGGAGGAGTTCCGGGACATAGACTTCGGAGAGAGGTCATAATCGCTGTCAGATCTATACAGAAATGACTCCCGACGTTGACTGTGGACAAAGTTCGCTTGGAGAATTAACCCAGATCCTGGGCTGGTCATGGGGTCCAAGGGACTCCGTCCCGCAGATGTGCCATTGTCCACGTCAAAACTGAAAGAAGGGGGAGAGATGACATTGCTGTGAATACTTGCATGTCGACGTTTTAGCAAAGGGAGATTTCAGTTTAGGAACTGACAGTGGGAAAAGTCGACAGCTAGTCCTGTTGTTAAAAAACAGGAATATTGAAATACACAAAAGTGAAAAAACACAATGAGTTCGTACTCTTGTCTTCCTAAGCTTTGGGACACTCGATACTTTTGCTAACCAACCAGATACAAGACATACGTCTCTTGACATCCGTTAAAAAGTAATCATTCTGAAAAGGAGAGTTCTCTTAAGTTCAGAATTTCTTTTAGGAAAAGAATGAATACATAGTAATTCACTAAATATTTGGATTTAATTCAACAGCTGCTCATTATATGCCTAATATCATTGTTTCTCCATACTTGGGCTTCTGTCCTTTTCGTCCACACTTACACAGTCACTAACTTCTATTGTATCCACTTCCCTCCATCCCCATGTCAACATATCAAGTCCACGGTTCCATCCACTCTCACCTACAATTCTAACAGCCTTAAAAATGAATCCTTTTTTCACCCTGTACTAAGAGCGATTCTCCTTCAACTATAAATCTATGTCATTCATCAGTTTAAAGCCTTGCAGTAGCTCAGTGCTGTTCTCAGGATAAAGTCCACATTTCTTGGCTAGATTGACAGAGTCTTAATAATCCATTCTCACCTACATTTTCCCAGCCTCAGCATGCAACTCAGTTACCATGCTCCACCGGGCATTTCAGCTGCGCTCACACTGAACCACCATCTCAGGCTACCATTATCTACCTCCCGTTCCCGCCTAATTGTTGTTCATTCTTGAGGAGTTAGCCTTCACTGGAAAGGCGTGAGATGCCCTTCTCTGTGCTCCCAACACACTTTCCCACTCCCTATCTGTAGCAATTACCAGGAATAGAAACTCTTACTACTTGGTCTCCTTCCTAGACTGTGAGCTCTCTGAGAACAAAGGCTCTGTTCCTAGCACTTCAGAAACCTTTGCTCCCATCCAAGTACTAACCAGGGGAGCACTGCGGGGGTGGCCTGGGATGGGAGTAAACGACAGAAAACTGTACTTGAATAACAATTAAAATAAAAAAGAAAAAATAAAAGCCTAAAAACAAAAAAGAAACCTTTGCTAAGTGGTTTGAATGAATGAGCTAGTGAATGAATGAAAGGCATTGTGCTCAGCAATGCAGATTTTAGAGTTGAGGGAAAAAAGAATCACACGTGCACAGTTTTTAACATCACAGCCCTTGTAATCTACATAATCTTTCCACAGAGTGCTTTTCTAGTCAAACATCAACTAGCATTAAAGTGAAGTCAGCTCACATGTGTTCTTATGAGAGGAGGGTAATAGCTCAGGAATGTGGTTAAAGATTGTTGAATGAATAAATAAATACATGAATTCAAGTTTAGTTGTTACCAATATTTTTTCCCATTGGAACCTTTATTCCAACTGTTAGCCAGCTAATTTCAAAGCTTTATTTTACTCTCTCCATTGGAATTATTATTAAATAGTTTTATGAACCAAGGATTAGAAGCCACAGTGGAAGAAGAATCTGGGGCCTGGCTGTCTCATGGCTCACTGATGAATCTGTGACTAAATTAACTCAGTCCATCTAGTTTTTTTTTTAAAAAGAGGGGAAACTCATAATGTAGCTTTGCCAGTCACAAACATGGTTTCCAATTTAACATTTTCTTAGCATTGTATGTCTTTAGAAATGCATTTATTTGGTCCTTAAAGGACAATGCAAGATCATCTAGTTGAATAGACTCATTTTATAGACAAGAGTACTGGCCCCTAGGAAAGTTGCCTGACCGAAGTTAATAAGGTAACTGGATTTAACCATCTGTTGTTCATGACGCTCTTCCAGCCCAGGAGTTATAATCATGTAAACTACAAATGTGTGTTCGTAACTGTGACACCCATACAGGGGACATCTGTTTTACCTAGAGAGACACTTCATGTACGTGGGACTTTTGGCAATCCTGGGGAAGGCCAACAGGGGAAAGGGGCGTCCAGTCACTAGAGAGACATATTAGGGATCTCTGGCAGGCTCTTCATGGGTTTGCTTAATTAAATAAGCATTTACTAACCACCTGATATGAGCACAATGAGATACAGAAGCTGAAGGAGATAAGATTAGTCCAGGCTGGGATATCTCAGAAGTCTTCATAGAAGAGTAGTATTTTATTTAAAGAGGGCGTTTGAAGGAATTCAGTATACAGCTGAAAGATATGCAAGAACTCTGGAGAGGAGGAGCAGAAGAGATTCCTTTAGTCACCAAAGCTCATCAGCATGAGGATGACTTAATAGTGTGAACACATAAAAAAAGGCTTATGGTGATTTCCCTTGAATATCAAGATGCCTTACTGACTTATTTTAAATTTCATTGAATTTATGGAGGTGAATTAGTTAGTAAAAGCACATAGGTTCCAAGTATACTATCATGTAACACGTCATCTGTGTATTGCATTGTCGACAGCCATACCACCCTCTACGTGCATGGTCTCATCTGTTCTCACTGTTTAAGGAAATAACAAGTAAGAACCTCCTCTTTGCTATACATTAACAAAAATATGGGAGATAAAGGAATATAATTCATAGTTTACTTTTCTTACTTCAATTGAGTAAATACTGATATAACCAAAAACTCAGTAATTTGTTTTTTATTACTATATTTTTTTCCAATTAATTTAAGCAAGTCTTACAGAGACTCTCCGCTATAAGATTTATAACAATTACTGATAAATATCTTAAAACAGTTAACATTTTGAAATAATATTACTCACTAAGACAAAAAAATTATCAATAGGTCATAAAAAGCTTAATGTGGAATATTCCAGGAGTTTTGATATTTTTCTTTGCAGGTTGTAATATTACATATTGTCCACTAGATGGAGCTCATTTTCTTAAATAAGGAAAATCTTACTGTAAATAAACTTGAAGGCCTAAACTAGTTCTTGAAGACTCATGAATATAAAAGGAGTTTAAGAAGCTGAAGCAGCATGGATGAACCTAGAGGATGTTATGCCATGTGAAATACATTTGACAGAGAAAGACCCATGTAATTTCACTTATATGTGGAATCTAAAAAAACAAAATAAACAAAGAAACAAAACAGAAACAGACTCATAGATACAGAGAACAGACTAATGGTTACCAGAGGGAAGGGAGGTGGCAGCTGGGTGGAAAAGGTGAAGAAATTAAGAAGTACAAATTGGTAGTTGCAGAAAAGTCACAAGGATATAAATTACAATGTGGGAAATATCATCAATAATATTGTAAGAACTATTTATGGTGCCAGGTGGGTACTGGAAATATTGGGGGAACCACCTTATAAAGTATATGAGTAATCACTATGCTGTCCACCTAGAATTAACACAAAATAATAATGAACGTAAACTGTAATGCAAAAACAAACTTTTAAAAAGACTCATGAAAACAACCTCTTAAATATTATCCAAAAAATAAAACTTCACAATTTATAAGAAACATTACTAAATATTGATGAAATTATATTAATCTAAAAATATTAATATTAGTTCTATAAGGAGATTGAGAATGAAGATCTAAAAATGATCACCAATGTTTTATTAGATTTCTACTTGAAAAAAACAACAAAACCTTGAGAAACCTTAATTGAATTTTTATAACTAATAATTAAATACCTATCATGTCAGGGTAAGGTCACAGCAGTATCATTCATTAATGGTCTGGGGAATCACTCTAAATTTTGGTAGCAAGTTTTCTCAGAATGTAGTTTTGCGGGGGAGGTAGGTCCAGGGTCTGAGATCATTTGCATGGTTGATTTCTATTATATTAAATGTTCCTATAATCAAAATTCATTATCAAGAAAAAGTAATACAGTAATATTATAAAATCCCTAGGCAGAACCATTAGCAAATTCCAGTATTGGTGAATGGCTTCATAGAAAAATAGACTTTGCATTACCAAAGATTCAGCGAACAAACTATTAGAGTTTCTCCTACATCCTTAGGTTAGGACTTTATTAAATACAGAGATTTAAACATAGCACTTCTGTTTAAGGCATTTAAATCTAGTTAAGACAATATAGCATAAAGCAACAGAGAAAAAGAACAAAACATGACATATCTGTATTAAATATTATATAAATAATAAATTACTAAACTGTGTTACACAGGCAATCAGAGAATGTGATTTAGACAATGAATGTAGAAGGAGTTAAAGAAGCTGAAGGCTGTGCTTTTTTGAAGGGGAAATAAAAAATATCCAGACAGGGGAGAGTTAGGGTAGGGCCTATACACTGAATGTTTGTGTCTCTCAAAACTCATATGTTAAATTCATATACAACCATCCTAAACTGAACCATGAAGGACTGGAAAATCTAAATAGACTGATCAACAGTGAGGGAATGGAAACAACCATCAAAAACCTTCCCCAAAATAGAAGTCCAGGACCAGATGGTTTCAGTAGTAGATTCTACTAGACATTCAAACAATATTTAATGCATATTCTTTTCAAATTCTTCCAGAAAATTGAAGAAGAGGCAATACTTCCTGACATATTTTATGAGGCCAACATAGCCCTGATACCAAAACCTGGCAAGGATAGCATAAAAGAGGAAACTACAAATCAATATCTCTGATAAGAACAAATCAAAAATCCTAAACAGAATACCAGCAAACTGAATACAACAGTACATTAAGAAATCACACATCACAATCAAGTGGGGTTCATTCCAGGCATAAAGATGGTTCAACATATGCAGATTGATCAATGTAATATATTGCATTAACAAAACAAAAGTAAAAACCACATGAACTTATCAATACGTGCAGAACAGTATTTGATATGATACAACATCTATTTATATGAAAACATTCAATGAAATGTGTATGGAAGGAAAGTACTTTAACATAATAAAGCCATATATGACAGACCTTCAGCTAATATCATACTCAATGGTGAAAAACTGAAAGCTTTTCTTCTAAAATCAGGACCAAAACAAGGATGTCCACTCTCACCACTCTTATTCAACATAGTTCTGGAAGTCCTAGCCAGAGCAATCAGGCAAGAGAAAGAAATAAAAGGCATCCAAATTGGGAATGAAGAAGTAAAACTGTCACTTTTTGCAGATGACATCATACTGTAAATAGAAAACCCTAAAGACTCCACCAAAAAATTATTAGAAACACTAAACAAATAGAACAAAGTTGCAGGACACAAAATCAGTGTACAAAAAATCCACAGCTTGCCCATATACTAACAATGAAATTTCAGAAAAAGAAATGAAAAACAAATTATTTTTGCAATTGCATCTAAAAGAATAAAATACCTAGGAATAAACTTAACAAAAGATACGAAGGACCTATATACTGAAAACTACAATGCATTACTAAAAGAGATTGAAAAAAACACAATGAAATGGAAAAATATTCTATGTCTTTCCATAGAATGACATAGAATGGATTGAATGAATCAGCAGAGTTGAAATGGCCATCATACCTAAAGTAATACACAGATTTAATGCAATATCCATCAAAATGCCAATGTCATTTTTTAAAGAAATAGAACAAAAAATTATCAGATTTGCATGGAACCACAAAAGACTCTGAATAGCCAAAGCAATCCTGAGAAAAAAGAACAAAGCTGAAGGTGTCATAACTATCTGACTTCAAACTATACCACAGAACTATGACCAATGGAACAGAATTGAGAGCCCAGAAATTAAACCATATACATATGGGCAAATAATTTCTGACAAAAGAGCCAAAAACACAATGGAGAAAAGAAAGCCTCTTCAATTAACAGTGCTGGGAAAACTGGAAAACCACATGCAAAAGAATGAAACTAGATTGTAGTTTGTCTTCATGTACAGAAATGAATTCAAAATGGATCAAAGACCTAAATGTAAGATCTGAAACAATAACTTATGTAGGAGAAAACACAGGTACTATCTCAGGGACTTTGGTTGTAGAGAACATTTTCTGGCTTTGAATCCCAAGACAAGGGAAGTAAAGGCAAAAACAAAGGCACAGGACTATGCCTTTGTTAAACTAAAGAGCTTCTTCTATGCAGCAGAAGAAACCAACAAAGCATAAAGACAACCAACTGAACGGGAGATGATATTTGCAAATAACAGTTCTGACAAGGGGTTAATGCCCAAATGTATGAAGAACTCATACAATAACACTAAACAAACAATCCATTTAAGAAATGGGCAGAGGACCTGAACAGACACTTCTTCCAAGAAGACATACAAATGGCCAACAGACATATGAAAAGACAGACGTTCAACTTCACTAGCTATTAGGGAAATGCAAATGAAAACTACAGTGAGACACCACCTCTCACCTGTTAGAACGTCTGTTATTAACAAGACAGGTAATAACAAGTGTTGGAGAGGTTGTGGAGAAAAACAAACCCACATTCACTGCTGGTGGGAATATAACTGGCACAGTCATTATGGAAAACAGTATGGTGGTTCCTCAAGAAATTAAGGACAGAGTTACTATGACCCTGCAATCCCTATTTTGGATATCTATCCCCCAAAATCGAAAAGATTTATTCTCAAAGATATATGCACCCCTATGTTTATTGCAGCATTATCTGCCGTGGCGGCCAAGACATGGAGACAACTGAAGTGTCCTTTGATAGAGGATTAGATAAAGAAGATGTGGTGTATGTATGCAATGGAACACTCCTCAGCCACAAGATAAGATGAAATACTGCCATTTGTGGCTACATGGATGGATCTTGAGAATATTATGCTAAGCAAAGTAAGTCAGTCCCCAAAAGCTAAGAACCAGAGGATTTCCCATATGTAGGATATAAAACTGAAACTCACAAACAGAGACAACAGTATGGTGGTTACCAGAGAGGGAAGGGGGTTGGGGAGACAATAAAGGGTAAAGGGGACAAATATATGGTAGATGGTTTGACTTTGGGTGATGGGTACACAACCTAATATACAGATCATGTATCATAGAAATGCACGTTTGAAACCTATGAGATCTTATTAACCAGTGTCATTCCAATAAATTTAACAAGAAGAAGAAATGTTAGAAAACCACACTATATCCTTGTTTGCTCTGGGTAATAATACAAAATTATAGCCAATCACTGTCTTTCTTTATATTTCTTATATATTTTTGGTTCAAAGGCCAAGCCCATGTAACCAAATGTCTTAATTAGGATTGTAAGCTTCCCTCTAAAGGGATGAGCTACATGAACTTATTCTTAATTTCTCTTTGAAAATATAATAAAATCATTATTACATTTTCATCATTATAATTCATTATTCTTTCCCTTGCACAAAAATTCATCATTTGAAATTTAATTCACAATGTGCTCTTATGTGGAGGTGGGGCCTCCGGGAGGTGATTAGGTCAGGAGGGTGGAGCCCTCATGAATGGGATTAGTGCCCTTGTGAAGAGGCCCAGGAGTGCCCTTGCCCCTTCCACCATGTGAGGAGAAGTAGGCCCTCACCAGACACTGAATCTGCTGGCACCTTGCTCTTGGACTTCCCGGCCCCCAGAACTGTGAGAAATCAATTTCTCTTGTTTACGCAGTCAATGGTAATTTGTCAGAGCAGCCTGACAAACCTGAGACAACTGGGTAGAAGGTGTGTAGTAAAAGTAAAGGGGCAAAAGCAAACCCAAGAAGAGATAAGTAAGGCATGTGTATAAAACAGGGCATTTAACGTCCAGCTCAATTTGAGGGTTCACATGAAAGAACAGTGGGGACCTATGCAGACGGCGATTTCACATGTCCAGCCTGGTAGGTAGGGCCACTCGCTTTTGTGGGAAGTGGGGCAAGCAGTGCCCCTCGGGGGGTGAGAAGGGGAAGACTGCTACCTGCTGAGTTGTGTGCTTTCAAATTGTTTTATTTGCTGTGTTTGCTAAAATAAAACACGTTGATTCTTAAATTAAAAAGAAATCAACAAGTATCAAAATAAATAAATACACCAAAGCACTGCCCCTCCCCCACCAAAAGGCTTGTTAATCAGCTCTTTCACATATCAGAAGTAAGGAGCTACCCCGGGAGTGGTTAGGTCTGGGGCAAACCAAGGCAACGCTTCATTCGCGAGTAGTAACATCTGAGTATAATGATGACGGTGAGAATCATAGCCGTAGTGATGGTAATAATAATAAAGCTCTTGGGACATGTGCCATTTTTTTGCCAGGCATTGTGCTCTGCACTTTATGTACATTATCACGCTGAATCCTCACAATAACCCTCTGAAATTGGCATAGTGTTTCGCACTTGACCCATGAGGAATCTGAAGCATAGCGAAGTGGCCCTATGTTATGTGATGTGTTCAAGGCTATGCAGTTTGTAAGTGGGTTTCAAACTCAACCTGTTTAACTCCAGAGCCTGGGAGAATGGCCCCTGTGTGCATGTCTCTATTGCACAGCCTCCTGTTAACGGACTGTTAACCTCCTCACCT
>PVKM010024454.1:0-20510 GCA_004027735.1 Carollia perspicillata
GACGAAGAACGAGAATCCGCAGGAAGGCAAAAGGACAGAATGGTTCACGTTATTTCTTCAGGGTTTCTACAGTTTCCACGTTAAAAACAAAAGGATATGGTGCTTGTTGAATGCCACTATGGGGACGACAACGTGTTCTGCTTTTATGGCTTCCAAGTAGGTCTGAGACAAGAAGCCCACACTCATGGTTTCTCCATTTTTGGTAAAAACAATTGCATCTCTCCCCAAACGCATAGAACCTGACTTGAAACCATTCCCATACAATCCGACTGGGACGTGACCGTTCATGGTGACTTTGTCACTGAAGCCAAAGCTAAAAAAGAACAGAGTTTACACATAAATACATATAATCTTCATGTTTTCAATTCAAAACCTATAATACACAAAAAGCCTGGTTTTGTATGCTGGCCTCATCCTTCCTGGACGCGTCATCTCAGGCAATGAACTCATCCACCTTACCGTGTTTTCACACCTGCGAATGAAGGAGACCGAGTCTGCGTCAGAGGCGTGTACGGGTTACACACACCAAACAGGAGCTCGTTCCTTGGCACAGCCTGGCTGCGTGGCTGAATCATAACTGGGGCCCCTGGGGCCCTGAAATTGCACCCCATGAAATCTCTTCCTGCAAGCGTGAATGATCGATTCTCTTGTTTTCAACAAGCCTACGGTTATGATCAGCGCTGGGGTCGCCCTGACTTTTTGGCTCCATGAGGAGTACTGCAGGAACAACGGAAAGGCCGCTGCTACCGAGGTCCCCCGTGCCTGTGCTAAGTATCTTCGGTTTCAATGCAGGCACATTTGGTTTCGTTCTGACATGCTCTATCGTGACCCTGCAGCCTGAGGCCTTATGACTATTCTATGCTGCTTCCTCATCCTTAAAATCACCCTCCGCCCCATGCTGTAAGTCTTACTGGAAACACTGGTTAAAACTAATTTACACTAAAATACAAATAACGGCTATCAACATGCTACAACTCTATAAAAAACTGGTAGAATTTTAAACGAGCCCAATACTGCGGGGAGTGATGAGAAGAACAGCAGCGGCGGCCTCATAACCAACAGTTGGAGATCGCGGGAAACTTCGAGAATGGAGCACACTGCGGGAGCAGCGGCTCATGTTTGAACAACAAAACCTATGGGCAACGGTATGACACATGAAACCCTTGAATTAGGGAACAACAATGCCTTTCAGACGTGTGACCCTTGTACGTACGTACCTTAGCATTTTATGCAGTTTATCTGAAGTCATGCCATTCCCATTATCAGTGAATGTCAGGCATATGTGGTTATTTATCACTGTTTTGTCAATCCATATCTGCTTAGCATTCACGTCAGGATCATATGCATTATCTGAGGATCACAGTTTTGAGAAATTTTGAGCTTGCATTTTTGAAAAAGAGCAATTAGCTCACAACAACTCCTTAACAAGCAACAGAGGAACATATTTTAAGGACATTTAAAAAGCTGAAATGTTGAGAACTACTAAGACTTGAAAACACGAAAGTAGAAAAGTGTACCCTGCTATGCATCACCCACTGACTACTCCAGAATTAACTCTTTCCAAAGCCCTCCATTCGTTATATACGTAGAGCAAAGACTGGTGTCGCTGCGCTGAGAGAGTGTCAAAACGAGAAGAATCACTGCATTGCAGAGATAAGCAAGACAAAAAGGCCTTCTGCCCAAACAACGGGCTGGGGATACAGCGAGGCTGCTGAACAAAGCAGAGAACAGCAGCACTTCCTGTGAAGCCCGCATCTGTAGATGAAGGTTTACCTTCCACTGAGTTCCTCCAATTGTGGCGCTTTTCAATTGTTAAAGAGAAAACCGCAGGCCCAAAATAGTGCCCCTGTGCTAAAACCCCACGACACCAACCCTGATGTTAATACCTGGTTTAATTGCAGCTTTAGCCTCCCCCAGAAGCGAGATCTTAATTAACCTTACCCAGCCTGGGAGTCCCCGGTCAAGAACCAAGAACCAGGAAGGCGATCTGTCCCAGGGGACCTCTCCATCCCTACACGGACGGACAGGCAAGCACTCTACGGACAGGCAAGCACTCTACGGAGTAACGGACGGACAGGCAAGCACTCTACGGAGTAATAACTCCCCAAAGTGGGGCCCCCCAAATCTTTTCTTTCCTTTCACTAACAGCTCCCTTGCCCCACCCAGTTTCCCATAAAATCCTTCCACTGCGCACCAACCACCCCTCGAGGGCCCTTCTCCGTGCTGGATGGGAGGCTGCCTCATTCACGAACTGCTTCAGGACAATCAGCTCTCCACATTTACTTGGTTAAATTCTGTTTCCAGAAACAATCTAACCACAATCTCTGGTGGCCTTTACACTTCAGTGATCTCTGTTCACCTTCCACTTACCACCCTTCTTCAGCAACACTGTCTCTCTCAGCATGGGGACGGAACAGATCAAAAAGATTAAAAATTTTCAACAGTACCTGCAGTACAATGAACCTGTGAACCACAAGACCCATTCCAACAGCCCAGTCGTTACAACACAAACAAGGGCCTCACACTGCCCTTCCGGGAGGCAGCCTGCAATTAAAGTTGAGCCACCTTCTGAAAGCCGACAACACCACAGACTCTGACAAGCCACCCAGAGCCAAGCTGCCCAGAGTGCAGTGACTCCCAGGCACTCTAACAGAAAGCTGGAGAGTCGGTGTAGGGCAAAGAACCACCCCAGGCTGGGGAGGTTCTCTGGGCCCTCATAAAAAAAAAAAAAAATGACAGTGAAGAGCTGCAAAGCTATAGCACATCCACTCAGGGTTTTTGAAGAACACCTGGCCCTGGCCGGGTGGCTCACTGGGATGGAGCCCTGTCCTGCACACCAAAAGGTTGTGGGTTCGATCCCGATCAGGGTGCGTACAGGAAGCAACGGACCGATGTTTCTCTTTCTCTTCCCTTCTCTCTAAAAAAAAAAAATCAATGAACATCTAACATATCCTTGGGTGAGGACTCAAAACCGAACCAAAGAACACCTGAAGAGCGTGTTAGCTGGGAGACTGGAAAATCGAACCATGCCAAAGAAAAGAAGGGTGCTCAAAAGTTGCTTCTTTCTGAACTAGATCCTTCGTTGGTAAAGAATCTAAAGTTTATTTAAGTGCCCTGGCAAGGAGCTCGGGTCCGTAGAGAATCCCCTTGATACACCAAGGCTGCAGGTTCGATCCCCGGTCAGGGCACAAGAAGCAACAAGTGAATGCATAAGTCAGTGGAACAACCAATCGATGTTTCTCTCTCTCTTCCCCCTCACCCCCCCACCCGGCTCTAAAAAACAAACAAATAATTAATTAATTAAAAAATAATAAAGTACTTGTAAGAATACCTAAGAACATAATTTCCCTTCATTGTTTCTCAAACACAGGCTTCAATTAAAAGTTCATGGGCACGAATCTCCCTCCCAAAATCATGCCTCATAATGTAACCCTGATCACCGCCTTGGTTCTCTTCTCATGTTCATTAGGACACTGTTAAACTGCAATCCAATGGTTTGGTCATTCCACCTACAGGTGGGAACAAGAGTTATCACCACAACCCTAACATAACGTTAATGCTCCTACTCGACTGACACCAGAAATAGGAATCCACCCTACGTTTTACATAGTCCCCAACTATTAAAAAACGTAATTCTCATTTTTTGCAGGTCTATTTCTTTTATAATCACAATAAAGATGTTTTCAACATAAATGCTTTATGAATTTAGAAAATTAAAATACTTTGAAAGTAGTATAGGAGACACTGAACAGTGATTAACATTTGAATAGCTATTATGCTAAGTAACCTTCAACCTTTACCCATAATGTTATTCAAGATACATTAGTTTTCTCAAAAAGCACATTTACAGAATATCTTTCAATGAAGTTTTTTTAAAACTTCAATTGCAAGCAATAGGTTACATATGAAACGTTAATTTTACATACCTATTAATTCAGCAACTGCACTGAATGGCCACGTGTGACTAGTAGAATTTGTATGTAAAAACTTCGGGCAAAGCTGAAACAAACCAATGATTCATGTAAATTCAGGTCTTACTTTTCAGGATAGAAACCGAGAAAAGACAAATTCCGAGAGGCCCTCAATTACAATACCACAGGAGAGGGAGAGAAAGTACCGGTCAACAGCTGTGGGCCAGCTCTCGCAGACCGCCCCCACTCCGGACTGCGCGCTGGAGCTTTGGCTCACCTCCGCTGGGACCACCAGCCTCCGCGGCGTCCTGCTCAGATGTGAGCCTTCAGGGCTGTTTCCCCGCAACCAATGGAAAGAAGTAAACACCTCTTCCCTACTGGCTGTGCGCCTGGCCTGGGACGGCGCCCCCGCCCCACTTCACACCTTCCCCTCTATCTGTAGCCAACGTAAACTCTTTCCAACCAACTTAATCTGTTTTACCCAAAGGTAATGCACGGCGGTGCCCACCAACCCAGGACTGTGGACATGTCCGTCTTTCCCGACCCGCCCTGCTGCTGCAGACCTAGACCTCCTACCCGGTTCCAGTCCTTCTCCGGCTACCGTTCGACTCGGTAAACCCTTTCTTTCAGAAGAGCTTTCAGCCATGTAAACTTTGTTTGTTTAAGTAAACATCACCCTGGTAAAGATCAAGTAAAAAAATAACCTAGCTGCTTGTTATATACCTGGAAATATAACGCAGAAAATAAGATTCCTGGAAGATAAGGCTGTTAATCAATGAAATAGTTTACTCGACACCTTCTTCAGGACTTCCGGTCAAGATGGCAGCATACATAAACACAGCTCACCTCCTCGCACAATCACATCAAAATTACAACTAAACTATAGAACCACCACCACTTAGAACTGACACACCAAGCTGAACGGAGTATGACAACTACAGAATTAAAGAAAGCACATCCACCCAGGCTGGTAAGAGGGGTGCAGATGCTAAACAGGCTGGTCCCACCTGCATTACGTGGATGCAAACTTGAGAGGGAGGGATACCTCAGAAGCGAGGAGTCCCAGACCCACACCAGGCACCCCAGCCCAGGGTTCCAGTGCCAGGAAATAAGTCCTCCTAACTTCTGGCTGCAAAAACCAGCAAGGATTAAGTCAGTGGAAGAAACTTCTAAAGTCCCAAACACTTCCTCTTAAAGAACCCACACACAGACTTACTCAGACTCACTCCCTCTGAGCTCCAGCACCGGGGCCGCAACATGAAAGGCACCAGTGGCATACAGGAAGAACCTAACGTGCCCGGCATTAAGGCAGGAGCTGGGGGACAGCTTTCTCCCAGGCAGAAAGGTGGGCAGGCGCCATTGTCCCTTTTCTGACCACTGCCCCCCCCCCCACCAGCCACAGAGCGGGCATGCAGGTGACATTCTGAGACTCCATCAACCTGGCTATCTGCCCTGCCCTGGAGAATCCCTGAGGCCCTGTCCCACCCAACTTATGGGCCCACCCAAGCTGTTAGCAGCAACTTTTCCATATGAATGGCTGGTCTCTGGCTCTGCTTCACAACTTGCCAAATCCTCTCAAACAAGCAATGGGTGGTCCCAGCCCACCACCCCCATACCCATACCTCTTGCTAAGTAGCCCCAGGAGCAGCCAGTAGGATTCACAGCTTGGCTTCACCTAGGAATCTCCAAACCAGCACAATTAGCAGCCATCTCAAATTGCTTTATAGCTCAGGCAGGGTGGCCCTGGGCACAACACAAGTGGGGGCTGACCTTGGCCCTTACCACCCAGGAAACACCAGGACCGGCACACCCAGTGGTCAACTACAGACCACTGCCAACCTGCCCCTGCACAGCTGATCTTTCACAGAGGGCCGGGTTGGTGGGAAGAGGTCACAGCCACTTGCAGCTCAGTCCTCGCTGCTGAGTGGCCTGGGAGAATCCCTCCCAGGGACCGGCCAACAGCAGTCAATAGCAACCACAAGATGAAGGTGTACACAGCTCTCTCTCACAAAGGCTGCAGCTCCAGTACCGACCTTGGGTGACAGGGGAGGCTGTGCCACTTGACCCTTCAGGACATCTACTAGAATGGGTCACACTACTGAGACAGGGAGTCAGAGCAGCTCTACCTAATACATAGAAACAAACACAGGGAGACTGCCAAAAAGAAACAAGGAAACATGGCCCAAATGAAAGAACAGATCAAAACTCCAGAAAAAGAGCTAAATGAAACAAATAAGCAATCTATCAGACGCAGAGTTTGAAAAACTGGTTATGAGGATGCTCAGGGAACTCAGTGAGGACCTCAGCCAGATAAAAAAGATCCAGTCAGAAACAAAGGATACACTAATTGAAATAAAGACCAATTTACAGGGAAACAACTGTAGAGTGGATAAAGCTGAGAATCAAATCAATAATTTAGAATGTAAGGAGGCAAAAAACAACCAATCAGAGCACAAGAAAAAAGTATCCAAAAAAATAAATAAATAAGGATAGTACAAGTAACCTCTGGCACAACTTCAAGACTGCATCACAGGGGTGCCAGAAGGAGAAGAGAAAGAGCAAGAAATTGGAAATCTATTTGAAAAAAATACTGAAAGAAAACTACCCTGATTTGGTGAAGGAAATAGACATGCAAATCCAGAAAGCAGAGAGTCCCAAGCAAAACGGATACAAAGAAGCCCACTCCAAGACACATCATAATTAAAATGCCAAAGGTTAATAATGATTCAGAGAGAATCTTAAAAGCAGTGAGAGTAAAGCAGTTAGTTACCCACAGGGAAGTTCGCATAATAGTGTCAGCTGATTTCTCAAAGGGAATTTTGCAGGCTAGAAGGGACTGGCAAGAAATATTCAAAGTCATGCAAAGCAGGGACCTACAGCCAAGACTGCTCTGCCCAGCAAAGCACTCATTTAGAATGGAAGGGCAGATAGAGAGCTTCCCAGACAAGAAAAAAACTAAAGGGGTTCATCATCACCAAACCATTAGTATATAAAATGTCACAGGGACTTAAGTAGAAGATAAAAACTATGAATAGAAGGCAAAAGTACATATCTATCAACAACTGAATCTAAAAAACAAACTAAGCAAGGACAAAGACAGAATCGTGGATACAGAGAGTGTTTGGATGATTGCCCGATGAAGTGCGTGTGGGGGGGAATGAGTGATGGGTGCAGGGGATTAAGTACAGTAGAGGGCCCTGGCTGGTGTGGCTCAGTGGGCTGAGCACTGACCAGGGAACCAAAGGATCGCTGGTTCAATCCCAGTCAGGGCACATGCCTGGGTTGCAGGACACATCAGGTCCCCAGTAGGGGGCGCATGAGAGGCAACCACACATTGATGTTTCTCTCCTCCTCTTTCTCCCTTTCTTCCCCTCTCTAAAAATAAATAAAATCTTTAATAAAAAAAAAAGAAGAGGTACAGTATAGGAAATGGAGTAACCAATTAACTTACACACATGACCCATGGTCATGAACAATGGTGAGGGGACTGCCTGAGGGAATGCGGGGTGCTGGGTGGAGGAGGGGGACAGAGGGGGGGAAATCAGGGCAACTGTAACAGCATAATCAATAAAATGTAATTTTAAAAAAGGATAAAGGACTTGAATAGCTACTTTTCAAGACAGTATACAAATGGCCACGAAGAACCAGAAACACTGCTGAGAGCACACTAATCATTAGGGAAATGCAGGTGAAACCACAATGAGACAGCCGAGAGCTATTATCAACAAGTAAAAAATAAACCCACTTCACCAACACAACAAAACCATAAAACAAGAAGTATTGGGGAGGATGTGCGGAAACTGGAACTCCTGTGTACATTTTTTTTTAGATTTGACTTATTTAGTTTTAGAGAGATGGGAAGGGAGGGAGAAAGAGAGAGAGAGGAACGTCGATGTACAAGAGATACATTGACCAGTTGACCTGGCCTTCAACCCAGGCACACGCCCTGACTGGGAATCAAACTGGCGACCCTCTGGTTCGCTGGCCAGCACTCAACCCACTGAACCACACCAGGCAGGCCCCATGTACTCTTTGAAGGAACATAAAATGGAACAGCCACTCTGAGGAGGTTCTTAAAAAAATAAAATAAATAAATATAGAATTACCATATAATACAGCAGCAATTCCATTTTTGAGAAAACACTGAAAAGTACGGAAAGCAGAGTCTCGAAGATATATTTATATACCCATGTTCATAGCAGCATTATTCACAATAGTCAAAAAGCAGAAGCAACCCAACCGTGCATGGATGAATGAACAGATAAACAAAGTCTAGTATATTTACACGATAGAATATTATTCGGCCTTAAACGAGAAATCCTGACACATGCTAGGACATGGATGGACTCTGAGGACGCCATGCTAAGTGAAATAAGCCATGCACAAAAAGACGAGTACTTATGATTCCATTTGTACGAGGCCCGAAGCAGCCAAATTCATAGCAAGTGCAGTGGAACGGTGACTGTCAGGGGCTCGGGGAAAGGGGACTGGAGCCTTATCTTTTTCAAGGGGTACGGAGTTCTACTTTCCCAAGATGAGGAGAGTCAGGGGTGGTAGCACAACAATGTGAATGTACTTACCCATATAATACAGCACGAACTGCACACTGAAAGACGGTCCAGAGGACAAATTTTATGTTATATGTGTCTTACCATAATAATAAATAACAACCAAGCCAGCAAGCTGAACAATGTGATACTTCTATCCCCTCCTTTCCCCTGCTGAGCCTCTGGAAGAGCTGGCCGACCAGCTGCCGGCAGCAGGGGAGCAGATGTGGGGCTCCTCTCTAGAAAATGGGGTGGTCTCTGATAGTGCTATCTGGGTCCGTCACAATACATGTTCTGCATAACATTCTTTGTTGGTGTTGTTCTCACTTTTAAAAAATTACTATAAAACAAATTTTAGTTACTTTACACACACTTATTTTATGGTCTAACGCCTCCATTCTTTAGTGTCCATAGATACTGACACAGGGCGCCCCCAACAGAAGAGCTGGCTCCTTCCCGTGTGGCCACTCAACACTGAAGCCCACCAAAGGACTAGCGAGACTCTGGTATGAACGCTTTTTGGTTCGCTGTCCGAGTCTCGCTTGGAAATGGAAGCAAAAGGCTAATCACCATCTCCGGTGGGAGCAGCCTGCCGAACACCGAAAGGCTACAGGTTCCATTTCGGGTCAGGGAACAGACAAGAGTCAACCAACGAATGCAAAGGCAAGTGGAACACCAAACCACTGTTTCTCTCAAATCAATAAATAAATGTTTTTTTAAAAAAAAACATACGGGAAGAGAAACATAAATAGAGGTAATGCAGAGCAAAAGAAAACTCGAAAATACTATGACTAATATGCCCAGCGATAAGAACAAATATTTTGTCCCAGGAGATTTTAAGAAGACATTCAGAAAATAAGATAGTGTTTATACTAATAAAATATATGTAAGAGAAAGGTAGGGCATCAAATGGAAGAAGTCTCCCAGAAAGGAAAGAAAAACCAATGAGAAGGGAAACAGTAGACAAAAGAGAAGAGAAGAATAGAGGAAAAATATCTGTTAAATAAATGAGAAAATTTTCTTCAGTTTTCAGCCTACGTACCCAAAGCAATGCATAGGACTCCATTAAACAATAAAATGTGTCTTTAGAATTCCGAGACAAATCACTTCTAATCTAGAATTTCAAACCCAGCCAAATTTTATGTAAAGAGCAAGCAATGGTACCAGAAACAGACTTTCAAGAAATGACATAAAAATTTTTCCTCCCATGTACTCCGTTCTCAGGAAGTTACACCCGTTTTCGGGAGGATGGAGGGCTCCACCACACCAGTAACTAAACAGCAAATATTTCCCCAGTGCTTGCAGCATGCGCCCGCCCTTTATATGTATTTGCTCATTTAACTTCTGAAACAACCCTTTGAGGTAATTAAAATTCTTCTTCCCAAACTTCAGATTGGAAACTCAGGTAACAAAGTGCTCGGGTTTCTTGCCTGAGCCACATACCCAGCTGTCACTCAGGCTCTGGACCCAGGCCCGCGGGCCCCAGCACCCGTGCTCTCAGTCACCAAGACACTGAGCTCACGGAGGGAGAAAACTTCAGAAGAGGAATGTGTGGCATGGTGACATAACAAAAGGGGAAGGAAACTTCCAGAACAAATGATAAAAGGAAGTCCCCAAATCACAACTGAACCAACAAAACTGCCAAAATACTGGGTGTGTTTCAACATTTTTGGAAAAGATCTGCCAGCTCTCTAAAAGTTTGAAGGAAGAAGTGATCAATCAGTACCGAGGAAAAACTAAGCAAACAAGCAAATAAAATACAAATCAATTATTAAGTTAAGGTAAAACGAAAAGCTGTACAGCCAAGAAAATGTAGCCGTACTTCTGGCTGATTTACTTGTGAATAACAGTGAAAGTGATAAACCCTACAGTAATCCAACCAGAAAGAGAGACATACAAGCACTGGACGGTTGGGAAGAGGTGAGGTGTGTATGCCTGTGTCAGTACATCCACAGCAGGGTTTCTGGAAAACAACAAAATGCTATCTGCATTTTACTTAGAAATATGGAAGCAAAAAGCAAATATTTAGGTAAGTTTTTGTCACTCCACATTACACTCTAGGATCTCTCCATCTACTAAATGATTTTTTAAAATCTGCATTCGTGATGTTCACTCTTTGTGCCTTATGGCTTTTGACAAATACACACACTCATTCATTCCTAGACCCTCTACTAACGCAGGCATTTGAGAGTTACACCTAAGTGAATGGGCATGGCTGTGTTCCAGTGAAACTCATGAATGGAGATGGAAAGGTCTATTTTACAGTTTTCACATGCTACAAAATAAAAATAGTCTCTGACTTTGGGGGTAACAGGTTAAGAGCCACTCTCAGCTCCTGGGCCGTCCAGGAGCAGGTGGCAGGCTGGATTTGACCCATGAGCTGCAGTTTGCCAGTTCCTGTCCTAAAGCAAGGAGACCTCCAGAAGCTGCAGATGGGAGATTTCTGTCAATGAGGTTGCGAACAGCCCACGTCACTCACAAAAAAAGACAACTGCTTCACCCGGACAGCCAGCTAACTACACGGCTCTCCTGGACTGCTCCGACTCCTTTGTTTTCTTTCTCACCTGAGTCTAGGACAGCCTTGAGACAGCAGTGGAGGACGGCGAGGGGGAGGGAGAGGCGAATCCAGGGGCGCACAGGGGAAAGAAAAGCCAGCTCCCTCCTTTTTTCCACCACGGGTTTCTGGGCCAACATTCGGCCCAATCTGGGAACGGGTGGGGCGGGACAATTAACTGAGTCCCAGTTATTAAACTAGATGAAGCCAGACTTGACAGTACCTGAGGCTAACTGTAGAGCATCAGAGTCTGCCCAGATTCACCCAGGGGTAGCGATGACCAGCTAGCAAATGATATTTAAAGCCAGCAGTAAGAAAGAATAAAGTTGCTCTCGATCTTCAAACTCCCAAATGCTATTTCATACACTAAACCAGTTACGTAACCAAAGGCCCTTTATTCAGAACGTGTAAACAACGCTTATTAACCAATAAACTCCCCCAGACCCAGAAGAAAAAGGAACGCAGAGAAACGGGAAAACGATAGGTACTTTTCAGGAACACCAAAAGCCAACAAGCGTGAAACATGAAAAGCTTTCAATTTCACAACGAGTCCAGGAAATGGAAAGTAAACCCAGATATCATTTCACACCCATCTGGAATAGAGTCCGACCACACCAGGGGAGACACTGGCTAAATGAATGAAACAAGGGGCAGGACGACGCACGATTTCAGTAAGGGTTGTCCCCGCGCGAAGGTTCGACGTTAGAGGCCAGGGTGGTCAGCCTTGGGCCGGGGTCAACCTCCTCGACAGGGGAGGTCTATTTCTGAGTAACAACCACCACCAAACTTTTTTGAATGCTCAGGTAGTAAGCCACGCCCACATTTAAAGACGTGAAATTTTAATTTGTATTGTGTGGCCACTCCCTACGATTTGACGAAGAGATCCAAGAAGTCTTGAAGGATTTCCAGGAATCCGAAACTGGCGCGATGCAGGGGCCAGCGGGGAAACCGAGAGCTCGCGGACTCAAGAGATTCGGCCCGAGGGCTTCACTAGAGGACAGCGGCAGGAATTTCAACGAGTCAGACTGGTCCGGGCTCGCTGCGCCCAGTGCCGCCGCCGGGAGGTCAAGGCCGCCGGCATTTCTGGCCCCAGGCTGCCGCTCCCTGCCCCTCCGCAGTGCCCGAGGGTCCGCAGGCCGGGACGGTCAGCGGGCTGGCGCCGTCCCGGGCTGGCGCGGTCCCAGGCTGGCGAGTCCACCGCCCAGGCCCTGCGGGCAGACCAGAGCGGCCAGATAGCGCAGAGGGAGCCGGAAGGAAGGGCCGCGGCCCCGGCCCCGGAGCCTCGGGCGCAAAACCGAAACCTAAGCCGGAGAAAACGGGACGCAGCCCGGGCCCGCCCTGCTGGCCGCCGAGCCGCCCCGCGGACCCGACCGAGACGGCTGCCCCCTTCCCCGACCCCAACGCGGCCCCGGCGGCCCGCGACCAGTCGCCACCGCCCACTGCCGGCCCCCCCTCGCTTGCCCGCCTGCCCGCCCTCCTGGGACACGGCCGCTCCACCCCTCGCGAATGCTCACCGCGCTGAGGCGGATCCCGCTGGGTGGCTGCGACGCCATCTTGAGCGAGCTACAAAGCCAGGACCGGCCTCTGTCGCAGCACGACCGGGAGGGAGACCGCGGGGACTGTTGTGGTAACCGAGCGGTCCCGCCCACTTCCGGGGCGTGTCGCGCGAATGCCCCGCCCGCTCACTTCCGCCTGCAGGCACTGTTGGGTTGGGTGTGTAGGTAAGGCAAACTGTGCGGCGGGTGAAGGTGGATAGAGGCGGGTCCAGCGGCAGATCTTGGAATCTCGGTGCAGGGCCGGCGCGTAAGGGCACCTGCGGAGGCGGGGCCGGCACAAAGGAGTCACTGCATTCATGGGCCTGGAGGCTCCAGGGCCTCGAGTTTGAAGCCTGGCATCGCGACGTGTGCGCTGGTGGCCCAGAAAGACCCGAGGCGCTTGACCTGGCCAGACGCGAATTGCACTGAGAAAAACCATCCCTTGCCCACCTGTGTGGACGTGATCTGAAAGCTTATTAACGAAATGAGACATTGCACCTTTTGGGTTTACCCTGAAAATGATCATCCTTCAACCTGACAGCCCTTTCTCGCATGCACATTTATTGAGTCCTTTTGCTCGACACACTTATTTGGGGTCAACTTTGAGGCGGGAATTGAGCTGAATAGGATATAGAAATGAGTAAGGCAAGGGCTGTCACACACTGCAGGTAAAGAGAGGATCGAAAGGTTTTTAAAATATCCATTGTGTTTTTATGACTAAAAGTGCTATTTCTTTGTAAACATTCTAATAATGCAGAAATATAAAACAAAATTTAACTCCAGTTCCTTCACCAGAACATGTAAACAATGTGGTGTATATTACTCCAGACTTGAAACCAGAAAAGTCTGCATTCGTGCTGCCTGTCACTACCAGAACCAATGAGGAGAGGCAAGGATCGAATCTTTATGGACGCTTTATTCAGATGCTGGTGATGTGACAAGATGGAAACCATCTTAACATCTCATCTCAAGGCGACCTTTTTTTTCTTAGTTTTTTTTTTTCTTTAGACTGAGGGGAAGGGAGGAAGGAAGAGGGCGAGAGAAACATCAATGTGTGGTTGCCTCTCACACACCCCCTACTGGGGACCTGGCTGGAAACCCAGGCATGTGCCCTGACTGGGAATCAAACCAGTGACCCTTTGGTTTGCAGGCTGGTGCTCAGTCCACTGAGCCCCACCAGCCAGGGCTCAAGCCAACCTTTTTGTAGGGAGAAGGAAAGTGTAGGTAAGGGGGTGGGAGAAAGATTAATTAGATAAGAGTTGCAGTCCAGTAGTGATTTTCTTAGTATTTACTTATCTGCTGATGGACAATTCCTTACCTGCCTCACCAGACTCCCTCCCTGGAACACAATGGCTCCAATACCATCTGCATTGCTAGCAGACCCCCTGGGGCACAAACGTTGTTGAATCACTTGTCAACCTCCTGGAGGTCATGCATTCCAGTTCCTGGAATGACAACTTTCCGATAGTCACTTAGGCCTATCCACTAGAACTGACACTAAAATCTTGAACTGTTGAGTTTCCCATCAGGCTTATTTACTATATGTTAAATATTAGTTGCAATATGGGACCAGGCCTTACAGATTCTTCTCCCACTGGTGTTTTCATTTTATCGGATTAATCCATCTTGAGGCTTGTACGTACTCAAACATTTTGATTTTTTAAGATTTTATTTATTTATCTTTAGAGGGGAAGGGAAGGAGAGAGGGAGAGAAATATCAATGTATGGTTGCCTCTCGTGCGTCCCCTGCTGGGAACTGGCCTGTAACCCAGGCATGTGCCCTGACTGGGGATCGAACCGCAGTTGTTTGGTTCTCAGGCTAGTGCTCAATCCACTGAGCTACACCAGCCAGGGCTCAAACATTTTTTAATCAATGAATAAATAGATGAATGAGGAAAAGTAAAAAAAAAAAAGTTGTGTTCTGTTGTCACCCTGACCATGGATCATTGGGTAAATGGCGTAATGTGAATCCCGTAAGAGTGATAGTTAATCCCATTAGAAATGCTCCAGACTTGGTAATTTCTCAGGTTTCCTCCAGTTAAGATTGTGGGACAGGATGCGAAGAAGCCAGGAAAATTCCTTGGCATTCGGAACAAGTCAGAGCCTCCGGACTCACCTGCCTCCCTCTCCCTCGCTGACCCCTCCCTTAAGCATTAAGGCCTCGGGTTCTGATCAGCATCAGATAATCCCAGGAACAAAGCCTGGGGGCTGTGGACCACAGAGACAGAGTTCTAGTCAAAGTGAAGATAACATCTAGGCCTCAGTTGTGTTTCAGCTTCGGGCCCAGAAAAGCCGCAAAACCAAAGCGATGCCCTGGCTGACATCAGGACCAGCTGCATGACTAATTGATGGGGGAACTCACGAGCTGGAAAATTTTAGTTTTAAGTAATAGTTAATAAGCTTAGTAATTAATGCATGTGAAAAGTTACTGCTTCGGGATCTGAAGGTATGACCCCCTGACACCACAAGAATTCCACCCTTGTGCCCCAGGAGCGTCTGAGCCACTGCTCCAGAGAGAGGTGTCCCCTGCCCAGAACACAGACAGGGAAATGCCCGTGAACAGATGCACGAATGCCGCAGCTTTTATCTGACTGACCTTTTCCTTGAATTCCAGACCCCTTAACTATCTTTTTTCCTCTCCTTATAAAAGGGGTCGGTTTGAAATGGAATATAAGACGATCTGTTGGGGTACATAACCCACTGTCTTCTCAGATCACTGTCCACCTAAGTAAAGGACCCCAAAAAAGATTCAATCCTTGTCTCTGCTTATTGGTTCTGATGGAGATGGCAGCAGGAGTGCCGACCTTTTTCCAGTTTCATGGCAACCCCCAGCCCTAGTGCTGACCAATTGGTAGAGACCACCTCCCTGAAAGGACACACTTGGAAAGCTAATAATGAATATTCTATCGAGATCCTCTCCTGAGACCTCCCCTAAAATTCCTGCCTTTAGAAAATATAAAAATCTTTAAGACAAAGGAACCAGAGCTCAGGCACTCGCTGCCATGCCTTGCCTCCTTCTCTTCTTCCCTAAGGCATGCATCTTTGCTTTCTTTCCCCAAGGGTCCATCTTTTGCCTCAGTAACTTGTTTCCTGAGTCCACGCAACCCAGCTGGCTCACTTCCACTGCCTCTTACTCTCTCGCTAAAAGGCCAAGGCAGCCCCTCCTAGGCTCACTCCTGTGCGTATGAGCTTGCCCCTCCTATCTTAAGCCCTTCCCCCGTTTCACCGTCCCCAGCTTTAATTAGCATGCTCTCAAAATCACCTGGACTAGTATTATGAAACTAGTTTTGCACTGCTTTCCCGCACAACGTCAAGAACTGACAGCCCACAACGCCACTAACAATTGTGTTGTTAACTTGTGGGGTTCTCGTCTCTTCCTGACTGGCAAAGCGATGCATTAAGCGTGCAGTGGTGACCAAAATATAGAAGTTCCATGACGTCAAGGCTGTGTTTATGAAATACATTGTGAAATCAGTTTGGTGCATCTCAACTAGCACTTTGTAAGAAAGAAAATAGAATTTTAACTTAGTATCGTGCAGTGTCTCTCCATGCCCGCATCCAACTTCTTCACCTGTCAGCTATGTGATCTTCAACAAGCTACTTTGCTTTTGAGGTGGGGTCAGCCTACATTATCCAGGTGGGCCCTAGAGGCAAACACAAGTGTCCCTGTCCCAGCTGGGTAGCTCAGTTGGTTAGGGCATTGTCTCAATAAACAAAGGTTGCAGGTTCAGTCCCCGGTTGAGGAATGTGTGGAGGCAACTGATATTTCTCGCTCACGTCAATATTTCTTTCTCTCTCTCTCTCTCCCCTCCACCTTTCAAAAATCAATAAATATATCCTCAGGTGAGGATTTTTAAAAAAGGAACCAACCGAAGAGTTCACAAATAAGTGGAATAACTAAGCAATGTCTCCATGTCTCAAACCAAAAAGAAACAAACAAACCCAAGTGTCTCCAAAACAGAGGCTGAGAGATTTCGTCACAGAGGACTGTTTCACCACCGAAGGAGAAAGCAACTTTGAAAATGCTGTGCTGCTGGCTTTGAGAATGGAGAGGAAGCCAGGAGCCAAGGAATGTAGTTCTAGAAGCTGGAAAAGGCAAGGAAACTGTATTTTAGGACCCTTAGAACTTACAAGGGGAGCGAAATGCTGCAGACACCTTGGTTTCAGCCCAGTGAAACTCACGCCAGGCATCTGACCTCCAGGACTGGAAAAGAATACATTTCTGTAGTTTTAAGTCACTGTGTTTTGGTAATTTGTTAGAGCAGTGACAGGAGCAGACAATAGGTCATTCATGTAAAGACACGTCCTTAGCTACACATACAAATTCTTACCTCTCCCTCCACTTTTTTTTTTTAAACACAATTGAGCATGCTGCAGAATTCTGCATTCTCAAGGCTTACTCATAGGGATGAAACGCTCAGTGGCACGCTCGGGCTGAACTCAACAGCAGGGCGGAGTGCAAGGGGCTTTCCTTGGGAAGGAACTGCTTCACCCCACCCTTCTGGCGCTTGTACCAGACACACTCAAATTTACTCGGAAATCTTTATTTTCCAAAATGTCGAAGCTGAGTTTGATTTGATTTCGCTATGATTATAAACTATCTTAGCCCTGGCCCGTGTGGCTCAGTTGACTGGAGTGTCATCCCACACACCAAAAAGCTGCAGGTTCGATTCCCAGTCAGGGCACGTGCCTAGGTTGTAGGTCCAATCCCCGGCCCAAGTGTGTGCGGGAGGCAACCAGTCGATGTTTCTCTCTCACATCAATGTTTCGCTCTCTCCCTTGCTCTCTGAAAGCACGCAGTTGCCCCTTGCTATGAAGTGGGTGAACTCCCTAGCTGGTCCATGTCCCATGAACGATGCCCTCTTTTGTGACCGTGTTAGTTTTGCACAGCCACTGTTTTCTGTGTCCCACTAAACTGCACACAGTAGCTGGTAGAAGGCATTGTCTTACATCAGAGCATTTAATTCTGATACAGAATTCTGCCGGTCTCCCAGATCCTTGTTCAAAATTTCAACTATTTCCACACTTGTAGACAGTTGTACCCCTAATTTGAACTGAGCATAACATACAAATACTGGGAGATAAGGCCTGTTCTTCAAAACACAACTCACCACACCTTGAGAGCTAGGCGCCACTGTGGCCCTCAGACAGGTGGTTTTGCAGGAAGTCAGGTGGGTGGGGTAGTTTGGGAAACCACCTCTCACGCATAACCCCACAGCCACCTCCAGGTTTCCCTGTTTAACCTCCTCAGCGCTGGGGCTGAGAGCCTCGGGCTCCGGAGGGAGACTGACCCGAGGTTTCAGTTCTGCTGGCTCCGTCCTCACCTCCACGGAGGTTTTAAGAAAGCAAGCCAGGCCCGGGACACGGCGAGGACCACAGCTAGACCCCGGACAGCACCCCAGTGGCAGGCTCTGTTCATGGCCACACGTGGCTACACAGCCACTGCCACTGCCACAGCCCTTAGAGCAGCAGTGTCTCCGTCCTGCTCTGGCTGCCCTTGGCCCCTGCCTGTCCCGAGACGCTCCGTGCAGTGGCCCTGAGGTTGCTGGGCTGGACACCTGGCGCAAACGTGCTCTGGGAGGAGCTGAGTCTGAGCATCATCTCCACAGTGGGCCACAGCAGGGCCCTGGGGTTAAGAAAGAAGAAAATACCATAAGTGTTCATTTTCCTTCTCTTATAGTTTAAAAATATCCACTTCCTCTTTTATGACACACAATGTATGTTGGTACTCAGGTAAATTAATGTCACCCCGGGCGTAGGGACACGGGAGTGGGCACAGGCTTCGTTTTTATAGGCATGATCAGAGCTGTTTGCAGAGACCACAGAGGTGGCAGAGATGCTTAGTTGCCACAACCCAGAGAGGTCGTTACCACTGATATTCCCATTTTACAGATGAGAAAAACAAGGCACAAAGTACCTGCCCAGGCAAACTGACGCCAGAGCCTGTATCCTCACCCACTGTGGTTCGTGCTGACATGGGAGGAGCGTGAATGCACGCCACGTTTGCGGGACTTCTGTAGCGTCCTACGAGCAGCAGGGCTTGGTTGTTGAATCCCTGCCCTGTAGGAATTCTCTTGATTAAGTATTGAATTAAATATGGTATTACCAGAGACCATTGGGTTGTTTTAGATACTAGAGAGAAAAAAGTGAAAAATGAGATTTGTGAATCTAAGCACAGATACAAGAACTGCCTTTCATGGCATAACAACCACTGATGACATAAATGCTACTAGTTTCGTAAATTTTGATAGACGAACATTTATACCCACCTTGATGCTAACCATTAACGAGCAAATGGTTGTCTCCTCATGACCTGGTTGACGGGTAATGCATGGTGAGCGACACAGGATTTATAATTCTGCATTTCAACATTTAAAAGCTTAGTGGCCGAGCTTGCACATGTTTTCAAAGGTATCCTCGGACATCCAACACCCCTTTCCATGTAATTTTTAACACCGATTGGCATGAATATCCGTGCACCTCTATCCGAGGTGCCTTTTGACCCTTTCCTTTAGCCCTCATCTGGGGCCCCAGTGGCTCTGAGCTCCCCAGACCCTCCATGGGGGCAAACGACACAGGTCTGCCCTGCACACAGACCAATCCGCAGCGGGGGCTAACGAAATCCCACCTTGTCCCTGGAAAGAATGCCGTGGAGCACTCGTTAAGGACAGCAGGCAGCCTCTGGCCAGGAAAGCGATTTTGTGCTCCGGTGGCTGAAAAGGGGACACGAGAGAAGCTCTCCCGCAGGGCCAGCCCCGGCAGAGGAGGGGTGCCCCGCCCCAAGGCTAAATGGGGGAGTTGGTACCAGACCCAAAGGCTTCGAAACGGTGGGGTGACCTGCAGCCAGGCTAGAGAATTCCACGCCAAGGAAGGGATTGCTTCCGTGAGCTGTGAAGAGTACACGGTGGCAAAGAGGTCCCAGGAGGGAGCGCGGCGAAGGGAAGGTTCCTGAGAGCGAGTGTCCGCGACAGCTGGCTCTGGTCTGCCCAGCCCCGGGACTGGGCTGGCTGATCACGTTAGATGGAAAGGCCGGGCACGGTGCGCGGTGGAACACACCTACGGGACAGCTGTCAGGCTCCTGAAGACCGGGCACGTCTTACTCAGCTGAGCAGTGCAAACACGTGGTTTTAATGGGCGAGGGTTAAATGCACTCAGATAACTCCTTTGAGCGTCCACTGTTGCTAAATAGTCCATTGTCATGGGCAATTACTGTTTTCAGAAAATATATTTCAGTGCTCAAGTGTAGTATTAAAATAAACACTTTTGAGGACATACGTGTGAAAGGTTAAACATACTATTCAACAAGTTAAAAGGTTAGAGAAACGTACTGAGACAGACCCAGTGTCCATATTAACAAAGGAAACAGCTCTTCATTCTCCTCACACTTCACTTCACCTTACAGACTTCGCGCTGTTGTGAGATGATATATTATCTTTATTTTCTTTACATAAATTGAGGAAGAAACATATAATTCACTCCAGATATATTACAAGGCAGTTAGGGAGGTGTGCTTGTTGCCCAACAGAAGACGATCTGCAAGCTGCTTCCGAAACCGGAAAGGGCTTGTTTTTAGAAGCCCGCCCCGGCCCTCGTCCGGTTCAGGGTCCGTTCTGGCTTCCGCTGAAGGGTCAGTAAGGGAGCACGAAGGAATTGTCTCAGACGGTTAACAGTCCAGATGTTCCAAGAAATCATGTTCGATGCATTCCTCCAACTGTTTCAAGACGCGGGGACTGTCTGTGGCAGGAAACTCGAAGGCGGCGGGTTGGGCTTTGCAAGCCCAGCCGAGCGTCTGGAAGAACGGCACCAGCTGCCCGACGCCGGACAGGGCCCGCTGGCACAGGAGCGGGGGGTCCCTCTTCACGGGGACCCCGTCGGAGCTGCTCATGTCCTGAAAGAACGAAGCAGAGCAAAATGGTAAAACCCCATCAGAACGGCACGGCTTTGCGAGGGGTTACAGATCTAC
>PVKM010024455.1:0-20512 GCA_004027735.1 Carollia perspicillata
AGAAGGCATTGAGCACATAGAAAGATTTCAGCAAGATTGTATATGTGTAGGGAAAAAAAACAATACATACAAAATTTGGTACTATATGTGGTTTCAGGCATCTGCTCTGGGTCTTGGAATTTATCACACAGATAAAGGGACACAGATAAAGGTTTAGTTAGCAAGCTTAAAAAGAGCATTTAACAAATTCTGAAAAGGGCCAGATATTTTTTTCTACTAGTTAGGGGAAAGTTTTCATTATTGACTCTTGTAGACACAGTGAGTCTATTTCTCTGTCATGTAAAGTAACAACTGGTGCATATGGGTAATCTTGTAAGGTTGTCTTAAAAGTGAAAATATAAAATTGTTTCTCACACCCTTAATACCCACAATGAATGTGCCACTAGCTGTTTGTTTTATAACTACAAATATAAATCTATATTTAATGCTAACACTGAAATGTACATATTTTCAACTTAATTACCTAAATATTTAAAAATATATTGTATTGTAGATTTCAGAAATATATACACATGCTTACAGGTCAAGCTAATCTGGTTATTAAATACAGTTAATTATGAAATTTATTCAACTACAAAAAAATTAATATAAATATATTGTACCCTAAGGAGAAAACACTACAACTAAAGGATAAATTGGGAAAGCAAATAAAATGAATTCATATAATTAAACTATAATTGCAAATATACCAAATGTGCCATTAATACTACTCATCTAAATAAGCACAATTTCAAAAGAAGAAAATGGTGTCTATTTTAGCTTTGTTTTCCACACACAAGTATCATTTCATTCAAGCAAAAATAATTCTGATTGAGAATTAAAATGTAACTTAGGATATCTTGGGAGGGTCTAATATTTTTTAAAATTATAAATGAATTTTATTCTTTCAGAATAGTAACTGTCAATCTTATTGTAAATAAGAAAGAAGCAACTACATTTTTACTACTAAAACTGTTAATCGGTCTTCCAATCAGCAAACCATTATAATGTTATTTGCAACAAGGAACTCCAAATTCCTTACTCTTTCTAAACCTTTTATTTGTATGTCATATATTCTTTACACAGAGGAATTGCTTAAAATTTGTGTTAAATTTCTATGATAACCTAACTGGACAAATTGTGGCCAGTGTTTACAGTATCAATTAGAAAATCTGTTGAATTGTTCGTGTGTACATTTCACAATAAAAATTTACTCAACACAAATTTTATTGTGTAAAATTTACTTACACAATAAAAACTTTACTCATATAAAGTTTACAAAATCAATATATATGATTAACTTAAAGTTCAGGTGTGAGATACAGTATTTGGTGAGTTAAATATACACAAAAATTACAGAAATGTTCATTGACTTTTGTCTAATAATCAAGGTAAAGTCTCACTCTAATATATATAGATATAGATAGATATAGATACACAGATATAGATATGAAAAAAGAAAACAAAATTCATGAATTAACTGTTTTTCTACTATGCATATCAGCTGTGATTTATATGTGTATACTGCAAGAAACTTACAAAAACATCTTTTTTAAATGTTACTAAATGTATTAGGGTGACAGTTAATTAAATTACATAGATTTAAAATGTACAATTCTATAATGCATCATCTGTATATTGCCTTGAATATTCACTACCCAAAGGCAAGTCACTTTCTGTCACTGTGTATTTGAACCCCTTGAGCCCCTTCATCACCCATTTTTATCTGGTCACCACCATACTGTTGTCCGTGTCTATGAATTTTTGTGTGTTTGTCTGCTGTTTTCTGTTTTAGATCCCACATATGAGTGAAATTACATGCTTCTCGACTTATTTCATCTGACTTATTTCACTGAGCATGGCTGTGGAGGGCAGGCCTGAAGCCATGTTTAGAAAATGCACAGTAGAGCAACAACTCGGGAATGATTCAGCCCCTCAGCGTGCACAGTACAGCGTGGCAGACACTGAGTGCTTATCTGAAGGGTAACACCATGTTCTCAGAGCATGTGCAGTAGAGCAACACAAACCACATGTGCCCATCGAGGTTGCACAGAACATGTGTCTATCAGAACTAATGTAAATATGTGCCTGTCAGAGCTGATGTATACAACATGTGCCTATCAAGATTTAGGAAAACACTATGTGCTTATGCAAATTGAGAGAAACATGTCTAGGAGAAATTGTGCAAAATTAAATGACTTCGCAACAAAAGAAGCATAAAAGCAGAGGACTTCAGACCATGGCAGACATGTCTGAAGAGCAAGTCACTTTGAGACATCCTGTACCTTCAGATCTCTGAAGCAAAAGAGCTTCACTGGGACCCTGACCCTCAGACTCTGCCTTGCAAAATACCAACTGCCCAGCCCAGTTGCCTCCTGAACCTGGACCTCATCTGAACATTTTGGACTTGGGTTCCTTAGCCCGTGATTCTCTTGTGTGATGTTATTACTGATTCTTTCTGAGTGATTATTATTGTTATTAGGTTAGTATGGATTTGGATTGAATCTGCATTAATAAAAGCTGAATGAACGGCATAGTCACCTGTGTTGACTCACTGTTACTTATCTGTGCCAGTGTTACCTGTAAGGCCATATAGGCAGCCCAGCACATTTCATTCTTAAGGCCTGGGTCAGACAACCTGAGTGGGGACCAAAGTCTGACATAGGAACACACAGGTCTGACATAGGAGTGTGTGAAACACACACTTGCAGCAATGGCATTCTCAACATCCATTCATACTGTTGAAATGGCAATATTTCATCCTTTCTTATAGCTGAGTAGTATTTCATTTTATATATGTACCATATCTTCTTTATTTAATCATCTATTGAAGGATATTTTAGTTGTTTCCATGTCTTGTTCATTGGGAATAATGCTGCAATGAACATAGTGGTACATATATCCTTATAAATAAATGTTTTCAAAATTTTCAGATATATATCTACATATATGTGGACAAATAATTTTTGATAAAGGAGTAAAAAATTACAGTGAAAAAAAGAAAGTGTGTTAAGTTAGCGGTGCTGGGAAAATAGGAAAGCCACATAGAAATGAATGAAAATAGTCTGTTATTTGTCACCATACACCCACACACACATTAAGGAAGATTTTATTACATTACTATAAATCCAACTATCTATATGGCAAAAGTTTTAAAAAATAAGATGGGTTACCATTTATTTTAGTGTTGTCAATTTTAAGAAACAGAGGTTGGTCAAATTAACTTGAACTTTTAAAGAAATCAAACACTGAAGAAGACAAAGTAATATATATTGTCTTCAATAATATATATATATGATATATATATCCTCTATGTATTTCACCAACTGAGTTAAGAAGTTAAGAAGCAAAAATAGATTTAATAAGTCAGGATATGAACAGTGATATTAAAGCCCTATGTGATTTATTCAGGAAAAGTACAATATTAGTATTGGAAACTCCATAAACATGGTTTCAGGGGTTGCTTCTCAAGAATGGTGATTTTTTAAGGCTTTGTGTATAGGGAACCCATCACTCAGCTATAAATGGAAGTATCACTTTAAATTAGTTCAAAAGAAAAAAGAAAGATATGCATTCCTAATAATATCCTTAAAGTAACACAAGAATTTATTAGCAAAAGACTGAAAGATACCTATGTAAGACATAAAGGACAATAAATATAAATACATGCATGTAATATAACCACATATATATTAGTGTTGCAATTTTTTAAAGATTTTATTTATTTTTTAGAGAGGGGGAGGGAGGGAAAAAGAGAAGGAGAGAAACATCAATGTCTGGTTGCCTGTCACATACCTCCTACCAGGGACCTGGTCTGCAAACCAGGCATGTGCTCTGACTGGAAATCAAACCAGTGACCCTAAGACCATGTCAAGCATGGTATTTTCTGTCCCTATAGTATTTTATTTACAAGAATGTTGTATAAATATACTCATTCAGGATAGAAACATTTATAACTGTCTTCATTCACTTTGCTTAAGGCTTTCAGATTTCTTTATGTTGCTGAATACATAGGGAATGTGTTCCTTTAGATTGCTTAGTAGTATTTCCTTATATAACTTTACTCTACATTGTTTATCTACTTACCAGTTGATGGATACTTGTTTTTTCCCAGATTATGGCTACTTTGATACAAAATAATATAAACCTTCACATATAGATTTTGTGTTTATACATGTTTTTATTGCTTTTCATTTTCTATTGCTCCATAACAAATTATCATAAACTTAATGACTTAACAAAAAACAATTCAATTATATCACTATTTCTGTGCATCAAAATTCTGGCATAATGGGGTTTCCTGTTCAAGATTTCACCAGGCTCCAGATATGGGCCTGCTGGGGATGGACTCTCATCTTAGGTTAGGTGTCCGGTTGGTTGCTGGCATAATTTAGTACCTTATATTTTCAAACTGAGGGTCCTGCTTACTTGCTGGTTGTCAGCCAGAGGCCTATCTTAAGTCCTAGAAGTCACCAAATTCTTCTTGGCATATGATCACCTACAAAAAAAAAAATAGTTTCTTTTTTTAAGGCAACAAAAGATTGTTTGACCTGGAATTATTCTGGCTTTAAGTTGTCTAAAAAATAATAATAATACAAAAGATCAATGAAACCAAGAGCTCTTTGAAAAGATAAAGATTGACAAACTTTAAACTAGACTCATCAAGACACAAGGAGAACCCAAATAAACAAAATCAGAAGTGACAGAGAAGTAACAACTGACACCAGAGAAACAAAAGGATTGTGAAGAAATTATTGCAAAGAACTATATGCCAACAAACTGGACAATCTGGAAGAAATGGGTAAACTCCTAAAAACAGACAACCATCCAAAAATGAATCAGGATGTATCAGAGAATCTGAGTAGACAGATTACAACTACTGAAATTGAAGCAGTAAAAATATTTTTTTTTAAAAAAAGGCCTAAGCTGCAGGAATTTTACCAAGTATTTGAAGAAGAACACCTACCCTTCTCAAACTATTCCAAAAATTTAAGAGGAGGGAAAACTTATTAGTTCATTTTATAAGACCAGTAACATTCTATTTTGTTTTTTTTATTTAATCTTTATTGTATTTTTTCATTACCATTTAGCCACCTTACACCACCCTCCCCTCAATAGTCACCACACTGTTGTCCATGCCTAAGAGTCCTTTTTCCTTTTGGCTCAATCCTTCTACTCCCTAAATCTTCCCCAAAACTAGTTGTCATCTGCTCTCCACATATGAGTCTGTCTCTGTTTCGCTTGTTAGGTCACCTTATTCATTAGATTCCACATATGAGTGAATTCATATGGTATTTGTCCTTTTCTGACTGGCTCATTTCACTTAGCATAATGTTCTCCAGGTCCATCCATACTATTGCAAGTGGTAAAATTTTCTTCTTTTTTACAGGAAGTAGTATTTCATTGTATAAATGCCCCATAGTTGTTTTATCTACTCATCTATTGATGCATACTTGAGCTGCTTCCATATCTTGGTGATTGTAAATAATGCTGCAATGGACATAGGGGTGCTTATGTTCTTTTGAGTTAGTGTTTTGGATTCTTTCAAATATATTCCCAGAAGTGGAATTGCTAGGTCAAAAGGCATACACATTTTTATTTTTTTAGATAACTCCATACTGCTTTGTATAGTGGCTGCACCCATCTGCATTCCCACCAACAGCACAAAAAGTTTCCCATTTCTCCATATCCTTGCCAGCTATTGTTTTTTTGTTGATTTATTGATGGTGACCATTATGACAGGTGTGAGATGACTCTCATTGTGGTTTTAATTTGCATTTCTCTGATAGTTAGTTATGTTGTTCTCCTTAAAATCATGAACAAGACAGGGGTGTCCACTTTCACCTCTCTTATTCAAAATAGTTCTGGAAGTCCTAGCCACAGCAACCAGACAAGAAGAAGAAATAAAAGGCCTCCAAATAGGAAAGGGAGAAGTACAATTGTCATTATTTGCAGATGACAGGATACTGTACATGGTAAACCCCAAAGAGTCCACAAAGAAACCACTAAAATTTATATATGAATTCAGCAAAGTGGCAGGATAAGAAAACCATCCTTTTTTCAAAACCAGATAAAGACACTACAGAGAAAGAATATTATAGGCCTGGTGAACATATATGCTGAAATCCTCAAAAAATATTAGCAAACCAAATCAAATAATACATTAAAAAGATGATAAAACATGATCAACTAGGATTTATTCCAGGAGTGCAAGGTTGTTACAATATTAGCAAATCAAAAAAACATAATACTCCACATAAATACAATAAAAGATAAAAATCACATGATCTCATCAACAGATGCGGAAAAATCATTTGATAAAGTCTAGCACCCATTTATGATAAAAAGTCTTTGCAAAGTGTGAATAGAGGAAACATACCTCAATCCAATAAAGGCCGTACATGACAAATCCACAGCCAACATCATAGTCAATGGGCGGGACTACAAGCATTTTCTTTAAGGTTGGGGACAAGACAGGGATATTCATTTTCACCACTCATTCGATATAATACTGAAAGTCCTTAATGCAGCAATCAGAAGAGAATAAGAAATGAAAGGCATCCAAACTGGAAAGGAAGAATTAAAACTCTCATTATTTGCAGATGACATGATACTTTACATAGAGAACCCTGAAGATCCACCAAAAATACTACTAGAATGGATAAATAAATTCAGCAAAGCAGCAGGATACAAGATAAGTATCTAGAAATCTGTTGCATTTTTATATGCCAACAATGAACTATTAGAAAAGAAAACTAAAGAAACATCCCAACTAATAATTGCTTCGAAAAGAATAAAGTACCTAACAATAAATTAACCAAGAATGGAAAAGACCTGTACTCAGAAAATTATAAAACACTGAATAAAAAAAACTGAATAACATATAAATAAGTGGAAGCATATATCATATTTATGGGGGAAGAAGTAACATCATTCAAATGTCCGTACTACCAAAAACTATCTATAGATTCAATACAATTTGTATCATGATACATTGGCACACTTCACAGAACTAGAACAAATAACCCCAAAATTTATGTAGAACCACAAGACCCAGAATAGTCACAGCAATCTTGAGAAAGAAGCACAAAGTTGGGGGAGTCATGCTACCTGTATCAAACTGTACTATGAGGCCATAGTAATTAAAACTGTATACTACTGGCATAAAAACAGCCATACGGATCAATGGAACAGAATAGAGAGCCCAGAAGTAAACCTGTGCCATTATAGTCAATTAATACATGACAAAAGAGGCTAGAACACATAATGGGGTAAAGATAATTTATTCAATAAATGGTGTTGGGAAAATTGGACAAGATGTGTGCAAAAAAATGAAACTAGAGCAACTTCTTACACTATACAGAAGAGTAAACTTAAAATACATGCAGGACTTACATATTAGACTCCAAAACATAAAATCCTAGAAAAAAACATAGGCAGTGAAATCTCAAATATTTCTCACAGCAGTGTTTTTTTCTGGTATATTTCTTTTGTAATGGAGGCAAAAGAAAATATAAACAAAAGGGACTATATTAAAACAAAAAGGATTTGCATAGAGAAGAAATCACCAACAAATAGAAAAGACAACCCACTAGTGGGAGAACATATTCATCAACACATCTGATAAGGAGTTAATATCCAAAGTTTATGTTTTTGTTTATGTTTTTTTTAACATTTCAACAACCAGTCCAAACTAATTTTTGACCACTGCCACTCAGAAGCCTTTGTCTAATCTTGAAATATGTAGCAACCCCCAATTCCTAAATATTTGTCAGAATTATTTGTTTTACCCTGGGTTTACCTCAAGCAATAAAGCATGGTGCAGTATGCCTGAATAAACCAGATGGCTTCTGACCATTTGGACTATATCTTTACTGCCTGACTGAATCTGGTGCTCTCCCCACCAAGTTCTACAAATTTACAAACTGAGATCTAGGTTGTGTCTGCCCTTGCTCTTGGTTCTAGAATGTGATTTTTTCAGCACTAGCAAGCCAGATGTTAGAACTTATGCTGGTTTCAATAAAAAAGCTGGTCATAATAATATATTTTGTAATTCTACTGAAGATTGGAAAAGTTTCACAAAGAAATGAAGCCAAACACTACAAGTCACTCCACCACCTCTTTAGTTTCAATCCCACAACTCACCTGCCTCTCAAAGAGCTCGTATCCTCCCTGTGCTAGGCACATTCTCCTGGAAAATGCGACCTCCATCTCTATCCATCTTCTATCTATCTCTCTGCCTGTCTGTCTATCTATCTATCATCTGTCTGTCTGTCATGATCACCTATCATCTACTTCTCATACAGACATACACACACGTATGCACGCGCATGCTCCATTCCTCTGCCTTCTTTTCTTCTTATGCAATCCTCATCTTCTTAGTGATTCTACTATATGAGATAATTACCTATTTGCACACAAATGTCAGAACTATTTTTACACATGATATCTAATCTGTTTTTTAAAGATTTATGTGGGGAAATGTTCTCAATATCCTACTTTCAACTCTAAATGGTTTTTGCCATCAATTTTTTCTCTCTTAATAAGTTAAAATAAATGTTAATTCCAGTTTGTGGACAGAGGGTTTATCTCTAAGTTATTTTAACTTAATAACTTAACTTATAAGTTATTTTAACTTAATAAGTTAAAATAAATGTTAATTCCAGTTTGTGGACAGAGGGTTTATCTCTAAGAACACACAATAATCATTTCAATTTTTTAAAAAACTTTAAAAAGTAAGTACCACAGGAAATTCATTCAGATCTATATTTTACAAAGTCATTTCCTAAATTGTTGTATAAGTATGTACTTGTATGTACATGAAGCAAAAACAACTTTGACCTTATACATAAGGCTCACTACAGACTTCCACACTGGAGAATATGTCTCTCTCTGCACACAATTTGAATTGCAACCGAATCTAACTCAGAACCAGTTTGTGATATTCATTAAATAGCTTAACATTTTGTATCTGTTAATACAAGCGCATTCTTTTCAGATTACTGTATAGTTATTAAAAAAACAAAATTTTAAGGTGTAGTTAATTAATAATTTTTCAAGACAAAGCCTTATGTTTTCTTCAATAACACAGGTTATTTCCAAACATCATGGGTTTCTCTGATTACTCTTTCAACAATAACTCACTGGACTTTTATCAACTCCAACTCTGATTAATGTGGGTTATATGAGGAAAGACTGAAAAGAGAGGCAGTGGTTTAAAGTAAAAAGCTGGAGATGGAGACTGATTCTGTCCACTCAAATGTTCCTGATTAAGAGGATATTAGTAATAAAATATGAAAGCAAAGGTTAAGAATAGGTCAAGGAAGTGCAAAAACTAAGGGTTTTCTTGCCCTAAACAATAAATTTTCAACCAGAAATTCACTGTACATCATATAAATAATGGTTTTATTTTGTTTTCTGTGAGATTTTGTGTGTCTGTTTACTCTAGGCAGAGTCATACAGCTCTCAAAATTTCTCTGGCACACTGAGTATTCTAGATCCTATTTACATGCTCAATGAGTATTAGAGGAAAAGCAGCAAAAATCAGAAGTGTGTTATAAATCTAAATATGTCATCATGTTTTGCATGTGCTGTGCTTTGGGGATAAAGAGAAAGAAACAGTGACCTTGATATTTAAAAATTTTAGTTGGGTTTCATTAGAATTTCTCTTACCCAACAAACATAGGTCTGTGATATAAAGTGGCAAAGACAGTTGGCTCATGAATTATTCCATATATACTCTTATACTTCCCAGTTCTTTTGTAGTTGGGTGAGGCCATGTGACTAGTTCTGGCCAATGAAATTATACTACTTGTCAACATAAAAATTTAAACCTGTAGAGAATATTCATGAGTTTACTTGAGCCAAGTTGATGACAATTGCTGAGGAGCAAAATCTCAGTGGACTGAGAAAATGCTCCAGAAATTGACAGTTTTGCACCATATTTTATACATTATAATCAATGGAGGAAGAATACAGGGTTACATGAAATCTATTGGTGATAGACTAGGGAGGACAGAGAAAGCAAAAAGGGGGAAATCTCTGGGACTGGATAAAATGTAAAACCAATAGACACATGCTTATTTTACATTTGTAAGTATAGGATAATTAACAGTTAACAATTAACACAATAGCAATAACAACAAGGGGTTTTATTGTCTCTGCTCTGGGGCAATGAGAGGTCAGATGAAAGATATATTATTGTGGATGCAAAAAAAGACAATGGACAGCCTCAATTAAGGTAAAGGTTGACCTTCCTCAGGGAACATACTGGCCTATGACATGACCACATGCCATGACTCGCTTTTAGTTAGAAAGTTTTAATTTCAGACTATTATATGTGGTTACTTTAGCTCTGAGTTTCTAAGGCTGCCATGCAGGCCTCCCCTGAGCCTGTCAGGTTTAGTATGTGGCCCCTTTTGGTTCACACATTTGTCTGCTCCAGGTGAAAGCATTCTGCCTGTCATATGTATTCCATTTGGAATGCATGGCTTTCCCCACATATTGTTCAGGTATAAGGTAGTGAGGCCTCTGTCATCCAGAGTCCCTGACTGACTGTGAACCCAAGGTTCTAGGCACACCCAGCTGCTAAATTGCCCTGCATATGTGTCAAGATCAAGGGAAAATACTGCTGGGTGAAGTGACTGAGATTATGGGACTAATTTATTATTTCAGCATATAACAAAAGTGTAAGAATAATGAAATAACAGAAAAAACAATGCAAATAAAAAAAGTTGTTTTTTCTACCTGCTTCTCCACTGTGAAAGACAACTAGAAAGAACAGTCAATCTCACACTGTCATGTCTACATAACATATGAGCATGATGTTGGTGATGAACATCAGAAAAATCACCTATCAAAGACATTTACGTATGTATGTACTTTCATATCTACACATATAAACATGTATTTAAACATACCCCAAGTATTTTATACTCTGTGAGAATTAAGATAGAACAGTTAAAACCCAATTTTTAATCAATTTATCAAATTTTTAAGCCTCTTCCTTTGAGTGAAGTTCTTAGTCACTAAAGCCAGTCTGTCTTTGAGGGGATTATGTTTAATTGTCTATCTTCAATATCATTTGACAAATATGATTAACTAAGAGATGTCTAAAGTTGTTATTAAGTTCAAAATACATAGATTAACATAGGATAGACTTTGCAGATGTCTTTTGGGAGCATAACAAACTCTTCAGAAATAAATTTGTTCTACCATCACTGAACTTTCTAGCTGTAATAAGTGCATCCTTCCCCTCATCTCAGTTGTTCTATTAGCAATTTGCTGTCATGTCCCTGAATTATTATTTTTCAATGTTGACATAATTTATGGTTGTAAAAGGCAATTTACGATATTCTTCAACCAGTGAATTAAAACATATGTTACATTTGGGAGAATGCAAAGCACCTAATCCATGTATCAGAAGAAGAAATGGATGAGTACAGAAATGTAGAAATAACACAACCTAAATATGTGGGCATCCTAAAAACAAAATCTTTGTGACAGTAAGCCATACAAACTATGTAATACCACGATTAGCTAGTACAGAGGATATCGTCTGAAATGATCTGAGTCCAGCATAATCATAACTTTTCCTGGGATTTAGAGATTTGGGAGCTACCAAGTTTAATCATTTCTTCCTGGTAGCTGTTGGAAGTTGAATTTTCCACCATGTGAAAAAGAGTTTTCAGTAAGAGAAATAAAAAAAAGGGAAGAGGTATAAAGTTTTAGTTGTGCAAGATAAGTACATCTTAGAGATCTTCTTTATCATACTGTGCCTATGAATGTTGAAAATTTGCTTTTCCACAAAGACCTTTTAAAGAAAATATAAGATATTAATCAGTGGAAACAGTTCTGACTTTTGCAAACAATAAGTTAACAATTTGTATTGTACATTTAAAATCTGTTAAAAGGGTAGTTCTCATGTTAAATGTTCTTACCATAGTAAAATTAAAATTTTAAAAAGATAATGCATCCAAAGATACTGAGATGAGCCATTGAAGAAACTCTAAGTTTTGAGTTCTGTTATTTCTGAAACCTTAGTTGTATCCCTTACTTTGGATTCTGGTACCTCTATGCAACTCAGATTTTAACTAGATCGCCTGCCTATTAAGACCTTGCTAATGGATTTAAACTCTAAGTCCACTGTTTGTAAATAATTTGTAAAACTTTCCAAGATTTCTGTTATCCACTAGGGATCAAGGTTGAGGGATAGAATGTGAAAGTGGCTTGGATTTCATGCTCATCTCTGGCTTCTGCTGAATTTATTCTGTTTATTTTCCTAACTGATGATATTTCTGATTTGTGTTAGTTTAGTCATATATTTTAGCCTCAATCTCTTTCTGTAATTCTTTGAAACAATTTAGCAAACTTCAAAATAACAACAAGAAAGTACTGTGGCTCTAAAACATGGCATGTGTGTGTATGTGTGTGTGTGTATGTGTGTGTGACAATTTTTACTGAAGATTTGAAGAAGCCTGAAGAGGATTTAAAATAATGAAAAAGAAACAATTAATTTTCAGTATTAAACTTCTAGTCATCTTATTCCAGGATTTCCTTTCCTACCTGGGCTGGTTGCCCAACTCAAGAATTCCAGCTCCTCCCTATTCTACTGATTCTGTAACAGAGAAGTCTGGCAAGATTGCTAGGCAAATGGGAGGGACATCCAAGAGGGACTAGGAAGTGCCCAAGGTGGCAGAATGAAATTGCAACTGAAACTGCATGACAGGTTTCCATATCCCTGGGGAAGGGTAAACAAGTAATGTGGTCTGTGACACAGCTTGCATGCAACCTGCATGGGCTGAAAAGGTCACAACACAAGAGAATCATGGAGGTGAACATGGTGACATGCACCCTGAGCATAGATGCCTTGTCCTGCGTGCAGCTAGAAAACCTTCCTACCTGCTTCTGGCTCATGGCAGCAGGAGAAGCAGAGATGCTGCATGAGCTGACAAGCATGGTAGACATTAGCCTAAATTGACCAGTTGGACACTCCCACAGTGTGTAAGATTTTGGGAATGAAGATTTTAAATGGAGGGTGCAGAAATACTCATCCCCTTTTTATGCATGCTCTTTGCTTGCATAATTGGGAGCCAGTTTATGGGGAATGAGTCCTGTGCTTGGGACATATGCTATGCCAGTGGTGGGCTCACAGGACATAGCGATGCTGCACCAGATGGCACAGGTTCTGGACTGCTCCATTTCTCTTGTTCTGAGAGCAGCACACAGACATGCAGGCCAAGAATGTTTGCTGGTCCCAGTGGCACAAGCAGATTGAGTGCTGGGGTCCTGCAGAGAGAGCCCTTCGCCTGACTGGCTTCAGTGACCTGGCACTGAGCCCCAGCCCCAGGAGAGGAAGGAAGATGCAGAGAGGCAATGACATACCAGCCCCAAAAATGTGCACTCCAGAGAGTGGGTGGGTGAGAAGGGAAGGAGAGAGGGGGAGGGGAAAAAGAGAGGGGGGAGAGAGAGGGAGAAAGGTGGAGGGAGAGAGAGTGAGAGAGAGAACCTGGAACTGGAGAGACAAAAATCCATTTGCATAATAGCCTTGGGCTCCAGGAGGACAGATAAGAGTGGAGCAGGGTGTCTGGACACTGACTGTGGTCCTGGGGGTGGCTGCTTCTTTCTGTGTTTTGCAGAAGATAATGACTTGGAGCTGGGGATCCCCAACTTCCTCATATTGGGAAACATTTTAATAAAGATCTTTTTTTCTGCCACCAATTATTGTGTTATGCTTGTGGACAATGGCAGGTGGCCGAAGCTCACTTTGTTCAGTAGCAATTCCTTTCTTTCTCTACCCCAAGTTTCCCTTCTCAATTTCTTTCCAGGAAAACTATGAATTATTCTTGGAGCACTGCTTTCAAATTCAACTCAAAGCCAAGATTTGCATATTCAAATTCATCAAAAGACTCAGTAGATGTGAAATTAATTTTACAGTGTTACTCTCCTCAGGCAGAAGCTGCTTTAAACAGCAGTTTCCCCAATACCTCTATAATAAATCTGCTTTTTCATTTGTGCTAGGTTAAACTTAAGAGTCCCAAACTCACAAAGACCAATATGGATTATTAACATCTATTATTTATTACAACATTTAAGTGAAACCCTGCACCTTCAAGTACATGTTTTTCCCCTGAGGGAGACAGCCTCTGTGGTTCAGTAAAATGACTGTCATATACAATACTTTCATAAAATTCTTTATCTTCATATATGTAGGGCACTTTCAGCCAGGGCAATACCTAGTTGGCAAGCAGAGATCTTTGGGGACATGCATTAATTAACAAGTGTAATGAATGTTGAATTAAATAGAAGTGACATAATTAACTATGTGAGTGTAGAAGGCTTTAAAAGAATTATATTTTCTGCAATTCACAAACTACTCATTTAGTGGGTAAATCTATCTTTCACAGAGCATTCAAAAGTGAAATTTAAATAGTCCAGCCTCAAATTATCACATTTCCTGAATGTGATAATAGTGGTCGAGAAAGTATATTATAGGAAAATGTATATTTTAAATGCTTAATTATTAGCATTTCTCCCTGTGGACTTCTTCAAACAAGTAATATATTTCTAATTTAAACATTTCCAAAACCTTTCTTTTATTTTTTAATACCCAAATTGCTTCATTAACATCTCTTATATAAGATATCTTAGTAGGATTCAATTCTTTCATTTCAAACTGCATTCTCAGTGAAATCAAGAACTTAATAGTACATGAAAAGGTAAACAACAGGCACACATTTGAAATTAATAAGATAATGACTTAGTCAGCATAAATATATCTATGTTTATTTCAGAGGGGTAAATAACATCTTCAGCAAGGACAATATTTCAAGCTTCCAGTTCCTGGATTTATTGTTATAATCATAAACATATTCAAAAATCAAAGTAAAGGAGCAGATATTTTATGACACCTCTGGCAAACATGTCAATATGACCTAAGATCACCCTCCAAGAAGAGATTGAGTACTCAGCTCTGAGGACTGTGGTGATCTGATAACCTCCAGCCATTAGCTCATTTAAGGTCTGTGTTAGCTTTGAACCAAGATCAAATTTTACATTGGTTTGCAGCCCCAGAATGATTAAAGCTAAGCAAAGACCTGTACCCTACCTGGCTGACAGAAACATTCTTAGTTCTGCACACAAGACTTATTGCCCCGTCTTTACTCCCTTTTTCTGTAATAGGTATTACTCTCCAGTAAAAATTTCGTCTCAGCATCTGATTTCCAGATAACTCAATGGGCATAGTTGGTACCAAGACTAATCTGACAAGACAGGCAGTAGGTTGGGGTAGGAGGACTGTCATTCACTCCTCAACTGGCAGTGTAGATCCCATCCTTAGTTCTGAGAAGACTATAGACAGCACCTGAAAAAGGGGAGTATTTCAATTGTTAGTACTTTTACCTATGGCCACCTGGGAGTATGGCTGGTGGAGCGCTGTGTGAATAGTGTAAGGATTCAGTAATTTAAATTGTACAGGGGGATTAATAAATATAAAAATAATGGAATTAAATACTTTTTACTAAGTTCATTGCTACCCTAAAGGTAGATAATAAAAAGCTAGAACAATTAACAAAAAATTGAAAGCTAAGTGTGAGAGAAAGAGAGTGGCTCTGGTGGCTAATCAGAAAAAGATAAAAACCAAGACCAGCATTTAATAGCCAGAGGTGCTCAGCTTAAAAGGTGGTTGAATGTTCAATCAAGACTGGGTTCTCATGCCCATGTCAGGGTCCTAGATGAGTAATAGTGGAATACTATCACATGGTGTATGCACATCTCAGTGGGCACCTCTAAAGATTTTTGACTCTCCACCACTTTTGGAATACACATAATGGTTACACTTCTTCCTATTTAGAACAGCACACCTCCCTTTTGGAAAAATAATACAGAGTTTTCTCCCCCATAAAGTAAAAGATGCCCTCTCAGAAGCTTCCCTGACCTCTAGTAGCTGGATAATTGTTGGCCCTAATGAGGGAGGAAATAGACCATACCTCAAAGGAGCTATGATAGGTAGCAGTCATGCACACAGATGTTTCGGGAGAAAATGTGTAACTAGATACAGTGGGTGCTCAATTGAAGGTGCTGGACCATAAAACTGGATCAGGAAGAGATTATTGACTTGGAGACAGGATTTAACACTCTTGTGAAAAGTCAAGAGAAGGTATAAATTTGCTGCTGGGATTTCTAGCTAAATCCAGGAACAAGTCACCCAGGGTGAGGTTGAAATGCCTGAATTGCTGTGGCACAAGATAGAGAAAGGGATTAAGTGGCCCAGGAATTTGGGTCTGTTGGAACAGTTATATGAGGCCACAAGACTCAAAAGAGGACTATGTTCCTTGAGAAGGCCTAGAAAACACACTTCTCCAAGACTCTAAGAAATGTGTGTGTGTGAGCATCACTAGTATCATAAAATGTTCAGTGACAGCTCTCCTCTGTGGGCCAGAGCTGATGGTAGAGGCAATCACAGAAGCCAGCTTGTTGATAGCAAAGCCCCTAATGCAATTAAGGTCAGGTGTTGTGCCATAAATGCAAGAATTCAGGAGGTTATAATTCTTTTAATGAGTAACAAAAGGAGAGTGGCAGCCAGGAGGGCCTAACCAGTAGAAACTTTTAGAGGTGGTTAATAGAACATGGTGCCTCCAGGGAAAAAATAAACGAGAAGTTATCAATGGCACAGTCAAATGGATTTCTCTGACACAACCCCCAAACTCCTGGACAAGATAGTAATAAAAAATAGTATAACATTTTGGGAGTAAATTATGGAGATTGGTGCCACTTTTAAAATCATAAAGGATGCAGAGGTGGTTCTATGGTATATCGCTTCGTCCAAAAGGATAAATGTAGAATGTCTCAAGTTCAACCAAGTAGTTTCCCAGTCATAAATGTCATTGTCAGATGTGCAGTTTTACTAGAATAGATTCATTTGGATTCAAGTATATAACTGTAGGGATCGATTTGGAAAATGGACTCCCATCAAGCCAGAAAAAAGGCCCCAAAACAGAATTCAAATAAAACAGACAACAATATACATTTAGAGTTTTTCTGCAGTGCTAGGTTAACATTCCCACTTTCTTTTATTTATATCAGGAGATCTGGACCATCTCACAAATCATCACACTGATCATTTGGGAATGCTAATGGAATAAAATAGGCAATAGTTGGCTAAAACATAGACAACTTGGTAAAAATACACATGCTGCAGTGAATGGAATATGGAACTCTGGAAGATTTAAGGAAGTGGCACTTCCGTAAAGGTCCAGGACCATAAGCACTGAGATATTTCCTCCAAGGCAAAAGGCAAATTTATCTATTTTTCATCACTTACTACAAAAGGGAGCATAGTATCTGGTAGGCATCTTTGGGTCCTGGAGGGAATGTATTTACTCCACACCTTAGAATAGTTTCTGGCCAATATCATAGAAAAATAAAAGGGGACTCTGTAGGAGGATCAGGAAACTTGCTGCTGAGATGATATTATTCCACAGATCCTACAGTTTTGGAAAAGTCGGTGGCAAAAAAAGATGCACGTGAAGTTTGTGTATAACACCAGGAGGAAAATAAAAATTTAGGTCCCTGAGCATTATATGCTTTTGAAAAACAGCTTCTGGCATACTCTTTGGCCACAGTAGACTTAACCATGTGAAATTAAGTGACATGCACCCAGAATTGCTCAGCATGATTTGGGTCCTATAAGACCCACAAAATTATAAAGTCAGGAGGGCTCAGGAGAAACCCACCAAAAGGTGAAAATAATATATATGGAACCAAGTACAAATGGTACCAGAGGACACACATAAGCTGAATGAGCAGCTATCTGAGACCTCCTAATCATTAACTATATTTACTCTACCTCTGTTCCCTCAGCTTATGTATATGGCTATGTAGGGCTTCCCAGATGACCACCTAAGGAGGAGGAAATTGTTAGGCTTGGTTTAAACATGAGTTAGTTCATTAAATGCATTCAGACCAATACTGAACCCTTTCTGAATTATGACTTCACACAGTAAAGGCCTTAAAAGACAGTGGCAAGGTATTATCTATCCAATGGGTGGAGTCTTGTGAACTATACCTGGTCATTCATTTGTGTGTAAGAAGTGGCCCTAGAACTATATAGACTCTCATTGTAAATATTTACCTTTTAATTATTTAGTATTTTATTTACAAATGTGGCTGGTAGTCTAGGGCCTGGAAGAGAATAGGTGGAATATGGCAAAGGATGTTTGGGGTAGCTGTATACAGATGGACTTATGAGAGTGGGCAAAGTAAAGAGAACCTTGCATCACACAATAAGGACCATCATAAAATACCTTTGGTGGAAGAGTCACCAAACAACTAGGTAAACAGAGGCCAGATGCTATTACCAAGCTCTTCAATGACCCTTCATTCCTGGGGTTGGCATGATACACACACAAACACAATGGCTATGAAGGGTATACCTGATCCCAACAGCACAGGTAGATTTATCTAATGCTACCTCCACATCTCCAACATGCCCACCAATGAGACCAATGCTGAGCCCTCAGTATGATACTAGTCCTTGAGAGACCAACCAGCCTTGATTGCAAGGTGGCTACATAGGGTCCCTTCTGTCTTGGAAAGGTCAACAGTTTATACCATAGGCATAGACTCTTATCCTGGTTATGTGTTTGCCTTTCCTGCCTGCAGGGCATCAACCAGCAGCACTACTTGGGAGTTTACAGAATACCTAATCCCATACAAGATGAGCATTCAACAAGGAAAGTCACTTTATAATCAATGAGGTATAAAAGTGCACTTATGGCTATAATATCCATTAGTCTTCTCCTGCATTATCCAGAAGTTGCTAGCCTAGAAGAACATTGGTATAGTCTGCTGACAGAGCAGAGGCACCAGCGTTGAGGCAATCCTCATGAGGATGGAGCATATTCTTCCAGTATGCACATTGAATTAGGGACCTTTGTAATCTATTTACAAAACAAGGCAGAAAGGATGGATCTGGGAAATTTTGATGGCAGAAAAAGTTTCACTTATTATCACTTCCAACGATCTACTTTGATACTTTACATTTCCTATTCCAACAATTGTGGACTTTATAGTTTTAGAGTTCTGACCCTCAAAATGTGCTTACTCTCACCAGGGAAAAGGCCAACAGTCTTATTGAACTCTCTAAGCAATTGCTGTCACTTGGACTCCACATAGCTATGGATTAGTCAGTAAAAAGAGTTGCAAAGCATAGGTAGAGTTGCTCTTAAAAAATGGAGGCTGGTTTGTCTTTCAGGTCTTGCTTTTAACATTAGCTAAGTTGTACCAAGTTGTGGTCAGTCTAGTCTAACTATTCCTCATGGTTGGGACAAGATACTTCTAAGTACTTTGGTCAATTCCCTGTGAATACTGAGGTTTTCTATTTCAGCAACAAGCAATGTTACCCCTGTTCTTTCAGGGCCATTCTTTCACTAGCCTTAAGTAGGAACACATGTGCTGATATGCGCTCAGCTGAATATTGATGAGGGAACCTTCGAAAATCTCTGCAATTTTCTGCTTAGCTTTCTCTTTCTAGTACTGTGTCTTGCAAACTGTAGCCACTTTGGCCTCCTTAGCCTGTAAGCCCCAACTTCTCAACTGGAGTTTTCCAGGGTTAACTGGGTTGCTCACCTTGAAAACTTTCTTGGAGTAAGCTGTGATAATCATATGACTTATTTGTTGCTTGTTTTTCAAGGATCACTGTCCTGGTTGATCCAAGATGGCAGAGAAGTAAGTGGACACTACACTGATCTTCTGATGGGACCAATCTGGAATTAAAACTAATTGTAGAGAAATAATCCAGAATAACCAACTGAACACTAGCTGGAGAGAAGCCTAATAAGCATGGACAGATGGAAGAAACAACTTCATCATAATATGACTGGTAGGGAGTGCAGAGGAGGTGCAAGAAGGCCAGCTGGGCTCCCATGGGCAGCCGCTCAAGTGCTAGAGGGATATTTCAGTATCCAGGGGGATTCCCTCTGAGAAGTGTGGGGTCTAAACCCCAAATAGGGCTCCCCAGCCTATAGCACCAGAGCCAGAAAGAAACCCAGATAACATCCATCCAGCCGTGAAAAGCAGCAGGGTTTCTGTCTGCCAGGGAGGGATGGCTAGAGATGCAGAGAGCCTCTTAAAGGGCTAATACACAAAGTTTACAGCCACTTACCCTGGGCTCCATTAGAGGGAGGGCAGAGTGGATTAGAAGTGCTTGGGCAGAGTCTGGGACTGGTGGCTTAGGGAGAAAACAGAAAAACAGCTACCAGGATTCCTAGGCTGAGTCATTCCCCATACTGCAGAAGCCATCTTTCTCAGGCAAATCACTCCTCTCTAAGGGGCATTAGCCTAAGGAGAAGCAAGAGCCCTGCCCAAGGAATTACTCTGCCCCATCACATGGTGCTTAAGCCAGAATGTTAATTACAGTTTGATAAGGTTAACAGCTGATCAGTTTAGTAGTTGATGATTTAACATTTAAGGCAAAACATTAAAAAAAAAAAAAACACAGCCAAAATGGGAATATGAAGAAACAGATCCCAAATAA
>PVKM010024456.1:0-20494 GCA_004027735.1 Carollia perspicillata
CTCTGTATGTCCTCCTTGGGGAAGTGTCTGTTCAGGTCCTTTGCCTATTTTTTAATTGGTTTGTTTGGCTTCCTGGTGTGGAGTCATATGAGCTCTTATATATTTTGGAGAGCAAACCCTTGTCTGAGGTATCACTGGCAAATATACTTTCCCATATGGTTGGTTCTCTTTTCATTTTGCTGTTTTCTTTAGCCATTAAAATATGGAACTCTTCACGAATTTTAGTGTCATCCTTGTGCAGGGGACATGCTAATTTTCTCTGTATTATTCCAATTTTAGTACAAATGCTGCTGAAGCAAACACAGTCATGGACAGTCTTAACATAAAATAACCATATCCACATGAAATGCTACTGAGAAAATGGTTCATCTTCACATGAACTATCTTTGCTCATTTATACAATTAAAGTATTTGGGGAAGGAATAAAATCAGTAACTGTTAATTATCATGATTCTTATTAGTTCATGAAAATGTACTTTTGGAAAATTTCACATTCCTCACATTTATTTAAAATATTAACCAAAAATAAAATTTAATTATAATCTAAAAATCATCATTTCTGTTTTCCTACCTCCTTTATCTTCTGCAGTAATTCTTTTTTTTCGATATTAGATGTATCATTCAGTTTTTCCTTGTTCTTCTTAAAAAAATTCCTTCAACAAAGGAAGTCAAATAAATTCTTATTAAAACACGTTTTTCAGCAAAGCCACATTGCCCTACATAACATATTTACTTACATAGCCATTATAATAGACAAAAGAAGTTTTTTTTGAATGGATGAATTGATTTTTATTATTGTATTCCATCATTTAAGAAGCCATTATTGAACACCTGCACTTCCCATGCGTTACAGGTACAGGAGCTGCCGCACAAGCAAAGTCCCTACTCTCGCAACAGCTGCACTCTAGTGGAGTAGTCAGAACATAAGCAAATTATCACAAAATAGACAAGTAACATATTCCAGACAGTGTTAGGTGCTGAAAGAACACATAGTCGGGTAAAGGACATTTGAGAAAGCCTGCGAGCAAGGTTGCTACTTTAGACAGGAAAAAACTCTCAGAATGACTCACGAAAGACCTGAACAATGAGAAGGAGCCAGATATGTAAAGACCCGAATGAACAGCTTTTCTTGTAGAAGAAACAGCAATTGATAACCTCCTGAGGCAGAAACAAGCTTGGTGTATTTTACAAAGAGTGGGACATAAGAAGGAGGGAGAGGTAAGCAGAGACTGGATCATAGAAGGTCTTGGGGACAAGGCAGAAGTTCAGCTTTTATTCTGGAGGAAACCAGGGAAGGATTTCCACAGCAGAGGAGTGACATGAACAGATTTACATCTCGTAAAGATGACTCAGGCTGCTCCGTGGAGTAAGACAACAGGATAGGAAGATGAACAATGTAGACGGCGATGGAAGTGATCCAGAAGAGATACTCATAATGGTGGAGGTGGTAAGAAATTGTTAGATTCAGGATATATTTTGAGATGAAGGCAACAGGACATGCCTTTGGACTTGGCTAGTGTTAGGGTTAGGTAGTGACGAAAACAGGAAAGGTAGACGATGTCTGTGCTTTGGGTTGTATTGGTTGGTGAAATGGTGGCATGGAAGACTGAAGGAAGAGCTGTTTCAGGGAGGTGGGGAATTAAAAATTCTGTTTAGGATGTGTTATAGCTGAGATATCTCAAAGATAGCCTCCAAATGAAGAGGTATAATAAGCTATAGAGTATATGCATTTAGAGGTCAGGGCTGGATATATCAATTTGGGAGTTATTGGGATATGGAAGGAATTTAAAGCCATATGACTAAATAAAATCGTGTATGGAGAATAATGAAAAGAGCTGGCAACTCCAAAATTTTAGAGCCAGAAAGAATTGGATGGATTAAAGCATCCTGAGAAGGATCAGGGAAGTGAGTAAAGTAACAGAATGTGAGGTTTGGCAAACCAAGGGAAGAAGGGATTTCCAGAAGGTAAAAGTGATTATCTACATCACATTCTGTTAAGAATTAAAAAAACTTTAAGGAATAGAGTAGACCACTGAAGTTTGGCAGAACAGAAGTCATTGGTAACCTTGAAATTTTGAAGCCATTTCAGCCCTTTTAAAAAACATCTATAATTTCCATAGTCTCCTGCACTATGATGGCATTGTATACTCTGGGTCACAAATTGGATGTCATTTATATATAACATTTAACTTCCAACCCCCTACTTCTTGTATGTTAAAAACCAGCAGAATGGCAAAGAAAGATCATAGCAATTTAGAAAGGTAGGCACTGATCCACCTTTATTCTGTAAACACATCATGATTAATAACAATAACAAAAAAACAAGGAATAAACTATCAACACCTCCCCTGGGCTTGTGGAGCACTGAGATACTCTTAACTGTGTACGTATACAGGGGTGTCAAACTCATTTTCACCAGGGGCCACATCAGCCACACAGTTGCCTTCAAAGGGCCGGATGTAATTTTAGGACTGCATAAATGTAACTACTCCTTAACTAGGGGCAAGGAGCTCAGTGTTACCAGCAGGGAAGACTAGGTGCCGCCAGGCTGGATAAAACAAGGTGGAGGGCTGGATTCAGCCCATGGGCCTTGTGTTTGCCACCTGTGATATAGAATTTAAACTCATGGTTGTGTGATGTTTGTTTTCCCACAATATTTTGGCCTCCAAATAGGTAACAAGTTTGCAAATTAAAGATTTCATGGGGTAAACATTAAGGCTTATAGATTATAGGAGTTGCGCAAATTATTTTAGTTTCTTGTATAATTTATTCTTAAAGAATCTTATAAAACAAACTGTTTGGCTCTTCAAATCCACCAAGCAAGAACTAGGCTACCTCTTCTCACCTTACTGATAGAGAAAATGAACTAAGTGGCAAAATAAAAAGAATGAAGAGAATTTTTAAAAATTTGCCAAGTAAAAAAGAGGAAAACGTAAAGTTTTATTAATCGAAAGGGGTTAACCTATACCTTCAATCACCAAATTAATCAAAAACACTTTTCCTCAGTGATATTCCAATTGAATGAAAACTCTTGAAAAGTTGGGGTTGACCAAAAAGATGAGCCACTATTTGTGGAACATCTAAGGAGCCCCATTTTCTTCTTGAACATATTTTTAAAACAGTTAGCTAACATGAAGAATGCTTATAAATAAAACTTCATCAGTGTAGCAAGATTTTTAATCATAACCCCTACAAATAATGTGAGCTAACCTGTATATTTTAGTATTATTTTTTGCCTACTTTTTCTTTAAAACATGGATGAACTAAAAACTGTTGACTCACTTTCAAAGGAAAAGATTTCTTATCCTGAGTTGGAATTGGAGTAATGCTTGAGTTTTCCTATTATCAGTCTGGCCCTGCGTGCAAAGGGTACGGCCCATTTTGTGGACCAATGCTGATGATCATTGTGCTGTGCAAATGCTGTTTAGAAGACATAATTTTAATCACAGTGCATTCAAACCTGTATATGTAGAAATGAGCCATATCATAACAGGATTCCACATGTGAAGTAACTTGTCTTCTGTGGAATCTACTCAGTTCACAATTTGTCTTTTAAACTGCCAGAGAACCCTGGGTTAGGCCCAGGAGCCATGTTGTATCACAAAACTCCACCTTCCTGTCAAGAGCTGAGCCAAACAGGTTTTGATGAGAAATGTGGGAATTCTCCCAGAAGAGTCTGTTGGCCAATCTCTAAAGATAGATGGGTCTAGAATGGCCATGCTCAACCATGGGCTCACCAGGAAGAGAACACAGCATGAAGATAAAGAGATAAGGATGAAACACTTTTGCAAAAGGAAGAGAGGCTGTGGGCCCTGGGGTGGAATGGAAAATTTCCTGAAGTTTCTGGTTCAAGCCCCATGGGTAACAGGTTTTGCCCTGAGGCTTCCCCATATTTTATCAGTATGTTCTGCAAGTCCCCTTGTCTAAGAACAACCACTGTAACGGCAGGGGTAGGTGACTTTGTAGCCTTGTGGCAGGCCTCGCTAATGTGCTAATGCCTTCCGGGGGCGTGTTTGCTCACAGGGAGTCAGGAACTGAAGTCTAGATGACACATTCCACAGAGTCCCTTCCGTTTCCTAAGCTGACAGCATCATCCCCAATATTTCTCTTGATCATCTGAACATACGATTAATTTCAAAATAAAGAGGTGCTTCTGTAAAGCTGACACTACACAAATTTTAGTAAACTAAAATATTCTAATTTTCATCTAATTAAAATTTTTCGAGTAAAGGAACATAATATCTAGAAATGCTTCAGTAAAAATAAAGTATCATACTTACATTTTATCCTCCAGGATACTACAGGATTTCCTTAGTTCTTCGATCTTTTCTTCCCAATGTCTTATTGCTTCTTGTACTTGTTCTATCTCTACATTGTGATCAGTAAGAACCTATTGAAATTTTTAAAAATTATAGCATTCAATCATTGTCAAATGATTCATGACAGCATTTCAATTGACTAAATATTCAGGTATCACTTATTCAACTTTTACTTTGGGGCATCCTTTAGTTAAAATAAAAGCAACCAAACCTTATACTTGTTTCTTCAAAGTACAAACTTGGACAGCAATAACTCTGAAATCATCAGGAAAAAAACAAAAATTTGGGAGGGAGAGCAACCAAATATAGCAGTGAGGATGTGAAAACTATTTAAAAACTTTCAAGACATGAATTCATTTTGATTATCTTTTATAAAAATAAACAAATCTATATTTTCATATATATCTTCAAAGTGTTCTTCCAAGATAGTAGAATGAGTATTATAAACAAGTGAAAAAATGGAGTCTTTACATTAATTGATAGCTATGTTCATGCTGAAAAAAATGTTTCTTTATTAATATTTAATCAGAAGTTTGAAAATGAAACAATTAGATACTGTGAAAAAATGTTAGCATGATTTTAAAAAGGAAATATGGATAAAAAATTCATAGTGAAACAGATACTTTTACAATGCAGTTTTCGAATAAAGAAAAGGGAGGCAAGCATATCAGCCTCGGGCCTGCATTTTGGCTTGTGAGGGAGCGCGCAGCTGGCCCAGTTCCTTGGCTTTCCGGCACAGAGTCCCGTGGACAGATTGCTGAATGCCATCTAACCCTGCATATCGGTGTGGGTCACAGAAACACCCGCAGGCAGTATAAAGGTGCTCTCCATCATGCCAAGTGACCCAGGTGAGTGACAGCTCCCCCAAACTATTTCTTTCTCTAAAGCACCCATGTAACTGAAATTCTGGGCCATAACTAGTTCCAGAGTAACAGGGGTCTGAAGTCCTAGAACTGCCACTAAAGATCAGCAGAACGTCTAAAGGACTCTGACCAGTCACCAGGATGAGTGAATAAATGCTGAAGGCCACCAGGCCTGACACCAGTGACCTTTAACCCTCAGTCCTTCCTGCTGTGGACATGTAGGCCACCTGGAGAGTCACACACTATTACTGTTTTCTGCCATCACAACGTCAGTCAGCTTGATCTGCCTGCAGAGTTTTCTAAACTAAAGCTACTGCGCGAAGGTTAATCTGACATTCCCTATTGTCTCAGTCCCCAGCCAAAATGTTCTTTTTTAATCTCGGGCAGTAACAGGAACAAACTTTACCAAATACAAAGCACTCAGCTAAAGCCACATAGGCATGACCTCACTGATCTCCATAAGAACCATTCGCAATAGGCAATGGTATTACCGAATTCTATAGGTGAGAAAACTCTGGACTGGTCGAGCCCAGGTTTGTGACTGTCAGGTTTGTGCTGTAAATGCCATTCTCCCCTAGGAAGCTGGGGCAGGGTGGACAGGCTACACCGAGGGAGAGGAAAAATGAGAAGTTTAAGCCTTGTCTGATTTGGCCTCAAAGATCTTTGGGATACAGATGAAGGAATGTGTACTTCATTTTTCCAAGCTGGAATTGGGAGGGCACGTGCCTTATAATTTATGGGGCCCAAACTGGAGACACGAACTTGGGCGTGCAGGTAACATGTGTTCTATCCTGCCTCTGTGCTGGTTCTCCCTACAGCCTGACTCATGCTTCCTCACCATGTTGATATTCAAAAACCAGACGATGGTATTTTTAATGCATATATTTGAAGGAAAATTTGTATTTTACTAGTGTTTTATAATTGGATATCATAGCCAGTATGTTATAACTGAAATGATCAGAACCACCTTATACAAAGTACAATGGAACTAACTGAGCGTTTATGTGTGAAGTTACTATATGACTACTGCCCCATACATGGTGTTACATGTAGTCATCAGTGCAGACAGAAGAAAGAAGTCATACAGGGTGCAGCCAAGAGGGGGGCCCCGAATAGGGATTTGGAATGGGGCCCAGAACTCAAGGTGTATAGGAAATATTAGAAAGACATATAAGATGTCCTCACCCCTTCACCCACAGGTGTGAGTTGAGGGAAGGGACACATGGAGCAGGGCATGCAGGGCTGTTTTGTACAGCCACAGCCCTTGCAGGTAATCCATGGCATGGTCATTTAATGTATTTATAGCCTTTGGCTGGTCGCTTAGATATGTTAAACAGCTGTGGCCATGCTTGGAGCCAGGGGGATGGAAGTCACCCCCTCAAGATGTAACTGGGGGGCAGGTGCCCCGAGTTACAGCGCTTATGTGGGAGCTTGGAGATTGGCTCCATGACATGGGGCCACCCCTGCCCAGACTCACGATGGCAGCCCAGTAAACTTGGAATAATACGGGAATGCTGGCAGGTGTAACCGATTGTAGGAGTAGTCGGAAATGGGGCTGCAGAGAAGGATTGGCATGGGGATTTAAACCCAGACATGGCAGCCATTGGAGAGAAGTGCCACTCGGCTTTGTCAGAGTGGGGACCTCCTCTTGGCTTTGCCAGGAAAAGAGATCCATGTGGTTTGGCCAGAATGCAGACCCCCGCCGCTCTGGTGAAAGAAAGAACCATTCGGTTTTGGCCAGAGTGCAGACCCCTGCAGCTTTTGTAGGAGAGGAACACGTGGCTTCAGGGTGCTCCCTTTGGCCACTTGGCCTGGGAAGCAGGAGAGACTTTGTCTGGAAAATGGGTACAAAAAACTCTTGCCAGTAGACCATGAGAAGGTGTCACATGGCTTTGGATTAATTAGAGATCCTGCCAGGACGGCGACACAGCTGATGGTGCCAGTGAGCTGAAAGGCAGATGTGTGCATTTTTCTGGAGTTACGATACCCCAAATTAGGGCAGGGGGAGTAGGAAGCACTGTGGGTGGCTGTGGGTATCTTAAAGGACTTTGATATTTTAATGAAGATGTTAGGTCACTACTTTAAGTCTATATAGCATTAAATAAACATTTCCTTCTCTTTTCACAAATATCTGGCATTGAGAGATGTCTTTCCTATTGGCAACAACAATCGAGCCCAATAGGGGGTCCTTTCGGTATTAGTATACCGTCCTGGGGGCGTGGGCCCTCTGTTCTGTAACAGAAGGGCTCATTAATTCAACTAACTGTGATAGAAGACTAACGGGCATTTCTGTTTTAATATCATGAAGTGGTATTAACATTAATCTTTTCAATTATAGTCACTTCCATAAGCTTCAGCCTTCTTATCTTTAAAATAAGAATGATCCTCACAAAATATTCAACATAGTACAGGCTTTCACTCAATGTTATTAATTTTTAAAAAGTAGAACTACAGAGTTCTGAAGTATTTTCTAACTCAAACAAATGGTCCCCTTTCCATGTGCATGTTCCTATTGCCAATATAAATTGAGAGACTAAGTTCTTTGTTATCACCACACATTCAGAACCAAGGAATCCATCCACGGTTAATTATTTTGTTATGTAAAATAAAGCAATATCATAGAGATGTTATATATGGTTCTGTATGCATTTGGATGGTTCTGTGTGCATTTTTGAAAAATAATTTTTACAGTATTTTGGCCCATCAAATGTAGTTTGTTCTTAAAGCATGCCAAACTTCATTCTTCCCTCCATATTCCTGAGGAAGAAAACGTAATTGCACTATAACACTTTATCAGAAAATGACAAAAATATTTTTCTAGAATGACATAGAGGTAAATTAAAATCAATTCCTTTTTCAAAACACCTTTACCCGTTACATTAAGGGTAGTGTATATTGAGGTGCCCAGGGTCCGACTTGAAAAACAAGGTTTATTCTTTCTTACCACTGTGGTGGTATTCACTTTTTCTTTCATGTTTGCCTCTTTAAGCCTTAATTTATCCAATTCTTTCTTCTTTAGATAAGCGTCCTGTCTCTTGAGTTCACAGAGGTGTTCTTGTTCAACAACCTGCAGTAATAAACATAAACCCATCAAAAAGCTTATGAGGACAACAAAGTTTAGAAAATCTTTTTTTTATTTTGTCAACCTAATTCATATTCAATCTAAGCATACCATAGTCAATCTCAGTATATGAACAATAAAAGAAAAAAAAGGGGTTGCCTGTTTTATAGCATCATAGGAAAAAGAGTGAACCACAAGGACCGAATGCCATTATAAAATATTGAAATAGTAAGTTTATAAGAGCACTGAAACAAGGGTTATTAATAGCAAATTATAAAAGCAAGAGCCATTGTAGCAATTTATGAGTAAAACACCGTAGCAATAGTTAGCAGATTCACAGTGTGCTAGGAGATCAGGAGAGTCACAGGAAAGAATGCAGAACTGTGTCTGGAAGCCCACCTTCACAGTATGGAATGGGAAACGAAACAGACTAAAGACAGAGGAAGCAGACTCACTGAAGACGAGGCAGCTTACCATCCCGGACCACTTCTTACCATTTTTCAAACATATTCCGATCACTTGTCAAAATATTAAGTATGTCACCCTCTTACCATAATCAAACACGTCAATGAATTTGGCAAAATAAATGATCAAGAAAAGGTAACTAAGAGGTTAGTAAGGCGTGAGGAAATGCATTTGACTCTGCAGTAAAAAGTCATGAAAACATACAGTTGGGTGACTCTCCATCAAAGCCACCAGCCAAGTTACCCAAAGTGGCTACTCTGAATGAATGGGATCATGTATCAATTATTTCCTTCAACTGTGCCCTGGTGTGAGCACAGTTGAAGGAAACTTGGTGATTAATAAATTTTGCTGAAAACCCTGGCTGGTGTGGCTCAGTGGATTGAGCGCCGGCCTGTGAACCAAAAGGTCGCCGTTTTGATTCCCAGTCAGGGCACATGCCTGGTTTGTGGGCCAGGTCCCCAGTGACGGGTACGTGTGAGGCAAGCACACGTTCATGTTTCTCTCCCTCTCTTTCTTCTTCCCTTCCCCTCTAAAAATAAATAAATTAAAAAATAATAATAAATACATTTTGCTGAAAATTAGAATTCTGTGTTTAGGCTTTGGCCTAAGCCTTCTCCCAAGGTCTTACAACTATAGATATAATATTAGAGAAAAGGATTTTGTTTTGTGTTAGGGGAGATCTTATCGTTTGGAAGCCTCTGATAACTGTAATTGTTTTTCCTCTTTCATAGAAAGTAAAGGGAATTAACAGGGTGTCACTACAGTCTATCCTGAGCCGTCAGGGGATGTTGGTGGCTGCCTCCTTCACGCCCACTTCAGTTGGTCTAGCCTGCCCATACAGGGGATTCTTTTAGAATCCATCACTGTGCTCAGGAGAGGGTGGTGTCTTAACCTGGCCAGATCAGACATGGCAAGAAGATTTACAGTCCTGGTTAGGAAAGGTTTTCCTGTTTTTACTTGAATAAAGAAGCACAGATATACTTGTCACTAGCAGTCATCTTGCTACCTTGAGAGAAACCAGCATTAAGAAGGATGGAGAGGAGGGAGCAGCCGCTGAATTAACTCCTCCAGAACTCTGCTCTGCATTGGGAATTCCTACTGAGTGAGACAATAAACGCCCCTACTGTCTAAGCCAGTTCAAGTCAGGGCCTCTGCTATTTGCATCTGAAAGCATCCTAACCGGAGCCATTTCTCAGGGGGATCACCAGAGGTAGACCCACTACCTGGCCCCCCAACCCCAATCAAATCCAGGCACCACCTGTTTTTGTAAAGCTGCTTTAATTTATTTAGTTATTGTTTAGGGCTACTTTCCTGCTAAAATGGCAGAATTGAGTAGTTGTGACAGAGACTGTATGGCCCTAAGGAGGAACCTGTCATGTTTGCAAATTGCTCATTTTAAGCTCCTCTGAGATTCTTTCCTTGCATTTTAATATTTACATTAAAGAAGAGGAAGAGGGGGACTTCCCCGTAGAGGTTAGAAGGAAGTTAGACACTTGTTCATTCAGTGAAGTAATATTAGAGAGTGCCTACCACGGGCCAGGCCTGGCCTGCACTGTCGGTAGTGCTGGGACACAGCAGCGGAGACAGACAGGATCCTGCCTAGTGCAGCCTTCCTCTGGTGGCCAGAGCACAGATTCGATGCCACTGCTGAGGGGCCATTTAAGTCCCAGGGGAAGTAAGGAAAAGAACAGGGCTCCCCACTCCTCAACCCGCCCCCCACTCAGCTCTGCCCACACGGACACACCCCACTTTTGGCTCCTGTAACGAAAGTGAGCTGCTCCAGGGTGAGGGTCTGGGGTGCTCAGGGAGAAGAGAGCAGTGCTTTCAGAAGAGGACCGTGTCACTGTAAGAAACTTCCAAACCTGTAAGACTTTTTATGAGTTTATTTGAGCCACGCTGACGACAATTGCCAGGAAGCAAAACCTCAATGGATTGAGAGATGCTCCAGAAAATGGCAGCTCTGCATCTTATTTTATTCATTACAGTCAGAAGAGGAGATATAAGTGGGTTACTTAAAATCCATTGGTAATGGATTAGGGAGGTGGGAGAAAGCAAAGGGGGGGAACCTCTGGGTTTGGATAAAAGTAAAATGATAAACACCTAACTTTATCATTTATCAGGACAGATAAAAATCAACAATTAATGTGAGAATAACAACAATGACTGGGTCTGTGGTCATCCTCTGGCCTCAGTGCCTGTGCTTTGAGAGGTAGGGAAAAAGGACATTTGACCTTCCAAAGGCGTTATCATAGATGCAAAAAGACAGTAGACAGCCTCAATTAAGGTAAAGATAGACTTTTGCCAGGGAAGATTCTAGCCTAGGTCATGACTGCTTGCCATGAACGTTTTTAACGTCAGGCCATCCAGCGTGGTTTCTTTAGATCTCTGAGTCTGTGAGGCGCCGTGCAGACCTCCCCTGAGCTTGTCAGGTTTGTTATGTGGCCCCTTTCCAGCCCCAGCTGGAAACTGCTGGGCGAAGCCAGTGCTGCTCATCGCCGTTGTCAACACGGCACAAAAACACTAAAATGCCTTTTGGTCCTTTTCCTAAAGTTTCCATTTCCTTGTGATAACGATAAATTCCAGTCAGTTCTTGCCCAGTGACAGGAGCTCACTATTTCTGAGACGTGCATTAGTCGTGAGCATGTGTTCGTGATAGAGTCTGCTGTAAGTCAGTTGGGCAACTGCTCGGCTAGCTGCCTGCTGAGCAGCCTGGCCGCAAGGAAGAGATAAGAGTCACACATGTAACTATTCTATTCACTCGGCTTCTGTTGAATGCAGGTTCACTCAAAGTAGAACATCAACAAACATTAATATCCTACTTATACTCTAACAATCTAAGAGAAATATAACACATATACACACATGGCAATCAGTGGGAAATAATGAACCCGGGTCCCAGAGTCTCAGTCTGCAGGTCCGAGAGACAGTACGGTGGCCAAGGGGGTCATCAGTGTCCTGCCAGGAAGGCTCCCCAGAGCCAGGTGGGGAGCAGAGCAGACCAAGTGCTCAGTCCAGCAGGGCAGAGCTTCCAGCAGCTGATGCCAAGGGAGGTCAGTGTGGCATGGAGCGGCACTCTGAAGTGTGGAGCTCGGCTGTCTCAGCAGTGGTCTACAGCCTGCGACAGCTACACCTTGAGAGTGGTGTACTCCAGCCTTCTGGGTCTCTTGACAAGCACTTTGGCACCCCTGCTGCCAAGTGGGGAATTTGCCCAGGAGCCTATGTATGTATGGGTGGTCCCACTCTACAAACACAGCTGGTCTGATCACGTGTGGGCAAATATCTTGGGTGTGTCCTTGCCAGATGTGTCAGGCGTGACTTACGTAGTTTCCCTCTTGAAACAAAGCATCTTGCCTGACTGGCAGCCATCTTGGTTGACATGAGTGACTCCATTTCGTTTCATATACTTTATGCCATCTTGATTGGACCAATGCCATTTTATAGGTCCTGCTCTCCACTGGACTTCAGCTGATTCCTGCACTGCAGTCCAGGCTAACAGCCGGCTTCAACCCCGCTACGGTCCAGGGGGCTGGGCATTTACAAATTCAATTTAGTGGCTGCAGTTGGCCCAAGGGATGCCTTGCCAGCTCCTTCACAACGAGCCTCTTCCAAAGATGATGAAGGCTGAGCTATATCTTTTTGTATATCTTTTATACAAGATATACTATATTTAGTGTAAAACTAATCTGAAGACATAGGTGCTTTACAGGACAAAGAAGCTTAGACCTGACTGGAATCAATCAAAGTAAGAACCAAATGTTGGTCACTGCTACCTCTAAATTTTTAATAAAGACTCAACAAAGCAATTTAACTTTTTTCTTTCTATTCTTTTTTTATTAAATATAGCAGCGCTGTGAGCTTGAATACAATTTCCTGCCTTTATGACTGGAGGTTAGGGCAACTCCGATCGTGGAGAGGGCAGCACCAGGAGCTCGCCGGTAATTCTCACCATGAATTGGCCCCTACGCCACAGGAAGAAAAAGACTATGCTGGGGCCGCCGGTGGAGACAGTCTTGCCTCTCCTGGTGCAGTTGAAGCGGAGCAAAGAACCACCAACGGCTAACCATTCTAATGGTGAATTTTACTTAACATGGCCTAGCAGACAGCAAGAAGCTGAAATTATACTTCACACCACCCCTCACAAAACTCCTATTTCAAAATACTCTTCTCTCTTAGGGCCTTTGGCTCTGCCCAACCCTCTGCAGGCCACTCCTCTCAGATTCATTCAGCAGGAGCAGCAGGCTGGGGCCGGGCTGGACTCCCTGGTCCTGTCTATAGAGACTGGGCCTCAGAACTGCTGCAGGCAACCAGACGACCTGGAGGCAAATCCCTGGTCCCTGCAGGGTTGCATATGAGCAGGAGGCCCCCCCAGTGATACAAATCCTGTCGCACACTCTCATAAACTGAGATGCTGCTGCTGTACAATTCAGGGTCTTCCCCAAGGGGTCCCGGAGTCCTGTCTCTGCTCTACTCCCATCCCAGTCTTCACAGAAGATACCACGGGAGTGCTGGCTGCCTTCGAGGGCAAATAAATCGTTCCCCATTTTGCACTCAAGATTCTGTATGATTCTGTATTATAAAAAAACAAATCATGCCACTTACTTTTTCATTCAACTTTGATTTTATTTTCAAATATTCTTCTCTTTCTTTTTCAGTTTGCTCCTCTACATCTTGAATGTATTTTCTTTGCAATTTTATTTCTTCTCTCTCCATGCTTATTTTGATATAAGTCTCATTGATGTAAATAATAGCAGCGGCTTTTTTCCCCATCGTGTTGTTCAGTGACAGGACAAACTTTTCATGCTGCTTTGCCAGCTCCTCTTGTTTTTTACTAGGAGAAAAAAAAATTATTCATGGACTGAAAAGTATGGCTTTTAGGAAAGGGATTTAAAGTCTGTTTAGTGAGATTAACCACCATAAAGAGGGAAATTGTAAGGGATGCTGATTTGACAATTGCATTTGCACTTGTCTAACCTTGGTTGAGACAGATGGAAACACAAGTGTCAACCCTGTAACTGTTTACCACGTGGCTCTGCCCACCCCACCCATCCCCACATAGCAGGTAGTACCTATGGGCTATTTTGGTTTAAAGTACACAAGGATTCAACAACAGCTTTGAACAGGTAAATGAAATCTTGCCAAAAGGTTTGCTGTGTAGCATTGCCATATCTATGTTATCATATCCTGAGATAGGCAGTTAAGTCAAAGAAAGATAAACGTCTCACCACCCCTCCAGCCACCTTCTGATGCCATGACCCTGCAGGGAGGGTTTAGGAGGAAGCTAGCTTTCCTCTGATAGACAGGAGTCAGGCGAGGAGAAGGTTCACCTTCACTGTTCAGAGGATGCTTGAAACCTAATTTGAACTCTCTTATCTTCTCCCAACTGCAGCCAAGTCTGAGTTTAAAAGGAGACACTAACCTCACATACCAGTCGGTCACATTCACTAGAGGAAGACCTCAAAGCTGCTAGAAACATCTGTCCCAGGGCTAACAACAACAAACTGGACGAGGGACAATTTGCGCCATTTATTTATTTTCCTTTTTTGTAAAAGCTCCTGAAATGTAAAGACCTTTTTCCTTTTTCTAGTCTCCAGGGTTAAACATTTTATAGTTCAGATGGTTGTGTGCAAAGGTTTGGGCCAAAAGAAACAGACTGTCAGTAGGTTCAATTTCTAGACGTCAACTCCACAACAAAAATGCAATACACAGAAGCCTAGGCTGGAGGGAGTCAGGTCAGGGGTGCTTTGTGGTGCAGCAGAGGAAGCCTTCTAACAGTGAATACACCTCAGGACAGAGCAGCCTCAGGGAGGCAAGGTGAAACAAGTCAAATCAAAAACCCTCACCCGGTGTAGAAGAGAGCACTCAGAACCTCCCGTGGAGCCCAAGGAGAGCACAGCGAAGAGCTTGCAGGAATTCAGTTTTGTTTTTGTTTTTAGGCTTCCAGTTCACTTTTTTTTTTAATTTTTATTTTTTAAGTTTCTGTTTAAACCAGTTCACATTTTTAATAGCAACATAATCCATGTTTTTTAAAAAAATATTTCTGTATGTATTTATAATATTTTTAACCAGGATCCAAATAAAATATATACACTGCTAAAAATCAGTATCCCCTAAGTCTCTCTTCTTTAAATATCTCATTTAAAGAAATTATTGTTGTTCAGTTACAGTTGTCCCACCTTTTCCCCATTGCTCTCCCCGAGGACTGTCCAGGAGAGCACCACCGGGCAGAGAGTGAGGGTACCTTGAGATACACCTTTCTTTCAAAAATGGGTGCAAAAAGCAATTGTAGCATGATGATGCTGGCTCGTCAAGCACCGCCCCCCGCCTTATGTTTGCCGTTTGCTTTTCCGTAAAGATTTCTCTAGAGCAGTGATTCTCAAAATGTGGTCAGGACCTCCTAGCAGCAGGAGCAGCAGCATCGCCCGGGAACTTGTTAGATAACCAAGTTCTCACCCTCACCTCCAAGACCTCCTAAATCAGAAATTCAGGGGGTGGGTGTCCCCAGTAATTCATTTTCACAAGCACTCCCGGTGATTCTGATGCACAATTATGTTGGAGACTCACTGGTCTTTAAGGGGCATGTGGGTGCTAGCCAACTGCTCTGAGGATCTCAGCTTGGAAATGGCCAATCCAGCTCATACAACTGCCCCTGGCAACCATGGCCAGTATGTACCACACACACATCTGCACTGGGAATCACCAACAGGGGTTAGAGAATGAGTATTGCTTAAACTTAGGTGATAATGAACTTTCTTTTTCATGGAACATCTCCCAGAACAGGTGATCTGAGGGCCAACTTCAGGAAAGGCGTCCCTGGGTCTTGAGGTCTCCACCTCACTCCTCGTGCTTTGAAATCTTGTGTGCCAAGCAACCCTCTGATTATTTCAGCTTCCCGAGGTTTTTTCCCTATGATGAGGGCTCCTTGAACTTTTCTCACTTTGACAAACTGACATTCTGATATTTGCACATTAGCCTTGCAAACGTGCTCACAGTACTGAGTTGTTCTTTGGAGTTTATTTTTGCTTTTTCTTTCAGAATATATCTCTTCCTCCATGAACTGGGTAAATCAAGACTTGCAATCCCCATTTAACAGATGCAGAAAATAAGCTCCCCAGGGTGAAGTGCTGGCAAGGCAGTTAGGAATAATAGGAAGAAACTAACAGGTGTCAGATCCTGAGCTACAGGCAGTTACATTTATTGTCTCACTTAATTGCAGGGAAAATCCAGATCCCTCTCCTGGGAACCAGTCCCATCCTCAGCCCTCCAGCAGATTATGACTGAACACCTTTAAGAAACTAAACTACCTTTAATATATCTGGCTTGACGCTGTATTTGCACCCAGCAAGATTTCTTCCTTTGGTGGGTGAGGTTTGTAAATTCAATTTTACTAAAATGCATGTTAAAACCACTGTGTGCCCCTGCATGGGGAGGTGGTGTGCACGGCAGTGTGTGATTTGCACGCCATCGTCCCTGCTGTGAGGATGGATAGCCTCTGAAATTGTACAGGTCTCCTGACTGCAGGGGTGGACGATATTCTGCTCTGCTCATCAGATCTCTGTAGCCATCACACGCCCCTCAGCAGCCCGGGGCCCCTTCCACCTGTGATTCCCACCTCTCATCCTGCCTGGCACCGGTTTGGGTCAGAAGACAAACCTTTCAGCAGAACGTTCCCACTCCCGCCCCAGGCCCCGACTCCCTCCGGGGCTCAATAAAAAAGCAGTACTTGCCCCAGAGCTTTATTCATGTCTTTCAGATCGAGTATTCTCTTCTTCAGAAACTCTATTTCATTATTCATCCTTATAATTTTCTTTTGTAATTGATCCATCTCAAGAAGGTTTAATCTGCGAGCATCTCTGACACATTCTTAGAAGGGGAAGAAATGTTAGTGTTATTTGAGAAACAGCACAATTATAGATAATGACTTTTGAAATCATGAACATATTGTCTTTCTCTGGAGCTTTCTTTGCATCATGTTTCTGATTCACACACCTCTTCCTCGCCCCTTTGGGCCCCTCTGCCTCATCTACCAATCAGTTCCCTTATTTCAGCTGCTGCCCTGGTGACCAGCCTTCCTTGGGCTCTGAGCAACTTCAAACTGGGGCAGTCGGACAGCACCTGATTGCCGCTTTTTCTATCCACTTCTCACCTCCTGCCCACCATTTCCCTATTGCCTACACCACGGGACTTCCTTAGACATCCAAACAAGCATGTGGAAACCAAAGTGCGGGAGGTGGGGCCAACCCTGGACCAGTAACAGACAGGAGCCAGCACCCAGACGGTCCTGAGAAGAGGTGACTGTGTCTTAGGGGTTTGTACGCACACTCCATTGGCTACATTGGCAGCGGTCAACATCGTCTTGTACCCCACATTAACCCTCCTTTCTCCCCACTCCGGTCTCCTTATCCCACTCTCCTCCTTGCATTGTACTCCTTAATAAAATCACAGTGCAAAAGCAATCGCCTTCGGTTCTGCTGGGAGGGATCCCGGTGTTTAAAAACAACAGCAACAACTACAACTAATTATTCATCAATAAATAGCAAATCAGCATAATCACATAAAGACTTCAGGTTACCTCAGTGCATGATAGAGGTTAACAATGAATATTTGAACACTGCTGTTTTAGGAAAGTCCTGAATGACCCATTTCTTTGAGAGACCTTATTTTTTCTAGACTACTAGTTAAATTGTAGCAGGGCTTCTCAAATTCAGTGTCTCAAATATGCATATGCAACCCCTGGGGATCTTGTGGAAATGTAGATTCTAATACAGCAGATATAGGGTGAGCCTGGAGAGTCTGCATTTTGTGACAAGCTCTCAGGGGATGTTGATGCTGCTGATCCAAGAACCGTATTTCAAGTAGCAAAGCTTTATTTATAAAGCCAATTAAATGTACTTGGTTAAGTGTTTCGCATGTATCAAGGATCTTATAAGCTCCTATAGTATTGTTTTTCTTTCTAAAATATGTTTTCCTGGTTATAAGATAACCTAACCTAGAACATAAAAAGCTACCAAAAGTAATGAAACAAAAACACTCCTAATTCTGCCTTTGACATAGCTTCCTTCTAGGTGCCATTTTTATCTGCATGTATAGTTGGTTGTGTTTTCCTTGCCAAACTAGACTAACACCATACATATTGTTTTATAACTGACTGTAGCAGTCAGGGTCTAAGAAGGGCTTAGATATCTTACACTAAATTGTAGGGAAAATTTTTAAAAGATTTAATGAGTAATTTTTAGAGAGAAGGGAAAGGAGGGAGAAAGAGAGGGAGAGGATCACCACTGGGTGAGGGAAACATTGATCAGTTGCCTCTTGCACACTCCCAGCCAGGGACCTGGCCTACCACTCAGGCATGTGCCCTGACTGAGAATCTAACAGGCAACCTTTTGATTCATAGGCCGGCCCTCAATCCACTGAGCCATATGAGCCAGGGCTGATAGGGGAAGTTTATTATAAAGAATGATTAACTATAAAGCAGACTTGAGTAATGAGAAAAATAATATTAAGTAAAGAGAACCCTAAAGAATTCAGGAGTAACAGTGATATGAAACAGCCACCAGACCTGCAGCTGAGAGGAAGTGTCCTCGAAGAAGCGGCACCTCCAGACGCCAGATCTAGACCTCATTGCAGGTGGCTGTGGCTCACTGGATGACTCAAAGAAACCCATGAAGTGCTTGGCTGGCAATCTGGCCTCTGGGGTACCAAGGAAACCTGTCCAAGGGAGGTGCCACACTTTAAAACTCACTGCAAAACCACCCAAGGGTGCTGGGGAAGCTGCTCATGGGAAGTTGGCTCGGTGCAAGCAGCCTGCCATGATGTTGCCCAAGGGGTACTGGAGGAAGCCGCTGGGCACTCTGGACGGCCACACTGCGAGAGTCTTCCAAGCTGAGCACCCTGAAACCAGGAAGAGAACCCCTCCTTCCTCTGGTATCCCTGGAATGACAAAGTCTCATATTGTGCCAGCTGGTAAAGGGGCAATTTTCGGGGTCCAGCTGCCTTATGACAAAGCAGACAATGAAGGTGTATTTGGACCTGCAAGGCAACAAGTGAATAACTGGAACAGCTACTGAAAGTGTTTTTCCCTGACCGGTGTGGCTTAGTGGGTTGGGCGTTATCCCACAAACTGAAAGGTCACGGGTTCGCTTCCCAGTCAGGGCACAGGCCTGGGCTGCAGGGCTGGTGCTTGGTTGGGGGTGTGCGAGAGACAACTGATGGATGTTTCTCGCTCACATAGATGTGTCTGTCCCTCCCTTTAACCCTCACTTACTCCTCTCTAGAAAAATAAATAAATAAAAACTTTTTAAAAGTGTTTTTTAAAAGTTTGTGTAGACCATTGTTTTTGGTTGGTCTCCCTGGGAAACAGATTGTAAAATCTGTGTGTCAAAAATGTACTGGGAAGTGCTCTCAGGAATATCTCAGAGGAAATAAGAGGAGCAGGGCTGGGCAGAAGGGGAGGTGAAATGATCATGCACTTCAGGGCTATGAGGACACTTGGCAGTTGTTCTGCCTTGAGTCAAGGAAGGCAAGCTTTTACCCCTCCAGTGACCAATCAGCAGCACCCGGGGAGGGCGAGTACCCCAGACTGAAGCCTTTCTCTTTGTGAAGGACAATTCCTGTGGAGGAACTGAGCTGTGAGCCTCAGCCAAGCCTTCTGGCAGATGGGGAAATGAAGTTGGACCTTACCTTACACCGAATACAACATTTAACTCAAAATACATCAAAAACCTTAATGGAAGAGCTAACACTATAAAACTCTTATATGAAAACATACAGGGACAGCTTCATGACATTGGATTTGGCTGTGATTTCTTGAATATGAACCCAAAAGCACAGGCAACAACAACAAAAAATAAACGGGACTACATCAAAATTCAGAGCTTATGTGCACAAAAACTCACTATCAGCAGAGTGAAAAGGCAACTGAGGGAATAGGACCAAATATTTTCAAATTTATACATGGTAAGGGGTTATCATCCAGATTAGATAGAGCATTCCTACAGCCCAACAACAACAAAACAAACAACCTGATGCAAAGGTGGCAAAGGACCTGAGTAAACATTTCTCCAAAGAAGATCTACCAGTAGCCAATAAGCTCATGAAGAGATGCTGAACATCACTAATCCTTAAGGAAATGCAAATCAAACCACAATAAGATACCACTTGACACCCAGTTAGATGGCAATTATTTACAAAACAAAAACAGGAAAACGGTGACATGAGTGTGGAGAAGTTGGAACTATTGTGCAGTGTGGGTGGGAAAGGAAGAAGGAACCACCACTGTGAAAAACACTATGGCGGTTTCTCAAAAAGTTAAACATAAAATTACCATGTTACTGTGCCACCCAGGAATTCCCTTCTGCATACACACCCAAAGAATTTGAAGCAGTGGCACAAATTGATATTTATACACCCATGTTTACAACAGCATCATTCACAATAGCCAAAAGGAAACAAGTCGAGTGTCCATTGGTGAATTAATGGATAAGTAGAACATGGTATATACAAGGTCTGTCTGGGAAACGTCCAGCCATTGTTAATATAAAAAGAATGATGTCTGCGACATCGAGGTAACCTGATGCCAAGGAGAGGGGACTGGAACGCTCATGTGTGAACAAGGAGGACTTCATTGTACTAGTCAGTGGGAGTGGTAGACGCCCTTGAGGGAGCATGTGTACTGTGTGGCCATTGCATTCAAAATGACTGAGCAAGTAGAGCCATGAATCTGCACCAAATTTTGTGTTAAGCTTCATCGTTCTTCTACAGAACCTATTCAGATGATTCAGAAGGCCACA
>PVKM010024457.1:0-20524 GCA_004027735.1 Carollia perspicillata
GGTCCCCAGAAGCAGCAGCTGTTCATGCACAGGAGTGAGGCAGAAGCCCCCGGGGAAAGTGGTTCCCTTTACCTTGTCACATCCGGGGCAGAGGTCGGATGGACATGCTTCATGATGGTCTGGATCCAATTCCGCCGGATCCCAGATGTCATGGCAGAGAGGGTGAATTTGCCCTCCTTGGTCTACAGAAGAGACAAGGCATTATCAGTGACCACTGTCAATGTCCCCACCCCTCTCCTGCAGGGAGGACTGTGGCTAGGTGGCCATCGTAAGAGCACCATGTGTACCCTGCTTAGCACCATGTATACCCTGTTTAGGACAGACCTGGAGAGCAAAGGAAATGGCAAAGCTGTAGACGCTAATCCGCTTTTACTGTCAAGGTTAACTTAGGTATCTCCCTCTCCAGCAGATTCAGCAGGCATTTACTGAGTACCTACAATGTCCAGGCACTGAGGCGACTCACCCTGCCCTTTAAGAAACTCAGGACTGGAGGGAAGGAGAGTGTGAGCATGTGGTGAGCAAGTGAGAGCCCAGCACAGTGGGGCTGAGCTGGGCCTTGTGTCGTGAGGCAGGCTGGTGAGTGGGTGGGAAAGAGGCGCACGTCCCAGGCAGAGGGCCCAGGAAGAGCCCACCCCAGGCACTGCAGCGACACTCACTGGGCACACAGAGCAAGCAGGGAGAGGCCGGGCAGCCTGGGGTGTGGTGGAGACGGAGTCTTCAGGCTGAGAAGGAACAGGCAGGAAGGCCTGTTGGACGGTAAGGGCAGTTGTCTAGGAAGTCAGAATTAAGGTGGTGGCAGGACTGGGTAATGGAGAAGAGGGCCCCCTGACTTGGATGAGCTGGTAGGACATCGGCTGAGACAGAGGAACATGTTTACAGCAAAGGGGAATGCACAGACTGGGCGGGGCTGGGGGGAGGCCAGATGCAGCAGCAGAGAGGAGGCCCTGTGGCCTTCGAGGGTGAGGAGTGAAGAGTGGCCTCTGAGGTGCAGTCTCCGTGTCTCCCGGGGGCACGGCAAGGTGCCTCCTGGGAAGGGGAGAGATGGAAAACACGGGGGGTGGTCTGCATGGAGTCTACTTCCCTGCTTCTGCACCTATAGACTCCTGTCTCCCAGAATGAGGGTGTCAGTCCTGTTCTCTAAGCTGCTCAGGCTACTCAAAAGCACATTAGCAAATGAGCGGAAGGGAAGATGAAATCCCCAAGATAATTTTGGGTTGGGTACTGACATGGCCAGGGAGCAAAACACAGGAGACCACATGTGGGCCTGGAGTACTGAAAGCACAGCTTGGACTTGACCTCATCCCTCACTTTGGGACCCCCAGCACGGCCCGTAACTCATCTCTCCTTGGGTTTCCCCTTGCTGTACTCCTCGAGTGGGGCAATGGCTTCTGAGCTCTCGGAAATGCTGACCTCTCTGAAATGCCTCGGCTCTCCCTGTGCCCCCGAGACCTGCTCCCACTTGCCGTAGGGTCTTCTGCCTTCTCTCACTCCCAGACGTGGGCGTTGCTGTGGTCAAACCTCAGCAATCTCCACTCTCCCTCATGGCCTCATCTCCCACCTCCAGCGGGTGCCTTCCCAACGGTAGGCCCGCATTGTGGCTGCCTGTCTAATGTTTGCAGAAAGCCCATTGCAGCCGCAACTCCAGAGGCTCTACACCTTTTTTATTTTTAAGTGTACCCCCTTTTTAAAAGACTTTATTTATTTATTTATTATTAGACAGAGGGGAAGGGAGGGAGAAAAGGAGGGACAGAAACATCCGTGTGTGGTTGCCTCTCACGTGCCCCCTTACTGGGGGCCTGGCCCGCAACCCTGGCACGTGCCCTGACAGGGACTCAAGCCAGTGACCCTTTGGTTCACAGGCCGGCGCCCAGTCCGCTGCTCTATACCTTCTGCCACTCGCTGGCACACAGGATCTCGGCCCTGCCCTCTTCCTCATCTGGCCAAAGTCACGGCCCACATGTGCTTCCTCTGCAGTGCTCCAGAAGCACCCTTTTCTGCCCACCCCGACTGCGCCTGCTCGGCCTCCCGCCTGTCTTCACCTCCTTTCAGGGCCTGCATGTCCTGGTGGATGTCTCACTAATGCACAACTACCTCGTGTCTTCCAGCACATTCCAGCATACTCCACAATCTCAGAAGACCGACTTCTGACTCAGGACTCTTGGTTCTCGTGGTGGCGCTCCTGCCTAGCTTCTGCGCTCAGCTCCTTCATAGGTGCCATTAGGTTTGATGGCTGGGCTAGGGACATCGCACATTCATTCCTCCATCCTTGCCTCTCAAGAACTCAAAGCTGCCTAGTGACCAAGGCCCAGACCCCTGCAGGACCCACCCTTTCATGCTGAGAGCAATCTCTATGGACCTAGGTCTTCCTCAGTCCATGTGGCTCACAGAAAAGCGTCAGAACTTAGGATAAGCTCCTGCCCCAGGGCAAAATGAAAAGGGTCAGACTGATGGTTGACAGTACACTGCATGGTTCGGACCCTAGAATAATTAAGTTACTACTCAGTGCTCACTTGCTGACTTACAAATCCACCTGTTACCTCAGGATACCCTGCCCAGAGAAACGTGCTCTTTGACACGAGAAGATCAGGGTGAGGGAGGGGGATGCAGTATGGGGTCAACCAGGAGGCTCAGGACTAGCTCAGTGAGCAAGTCTGTTCCTCCTGCAGGGACCAGGAGCAGAGGGGCATCATGGCAGGGGTTGTGGGGTGGGCAGGCTGCTAAGACTCTTAAGATTCACCAGCTTATGCCCTGGGCCTCATGCCAGGCCATCTGTGTATATGACTTGGCACCCTACAGGGAGGACACGCCATGGCCAGTAGCCTGGTGGGTTGGTGGTTAGACTTCTCTTTGTAATGAACACTATGGTGCTCGAGTGTGAACCTCAGTCTTCTTGAAGTTTGGTTAATGAGTCAGTCTCAGTGTGCCTGATCTACTGAGTCCAGTGATAAAACTGAGTTTTTGCACCCCCGAGATCTGAAGATAAGACCCTATTAAAGGTGACCCCACTGGAGTTACAGCCTTCTGTGAGAAACAAGGTCCCAGGGGCCAGCCCGTGAAGGGGCAGCCCTGTCTGTCGGGCTGTTCGCCCTCCACCACAGACTCACAAGGCCTTGTGAGGAAAGAATTAGCTTTGTACAAGGAGAGGACTGGTCTTTGCCCGGCTCCTGAGCAGCAACCCCTGAACCCTCGTTCCTTAGGGTTGGGGATGGCTATACTATAAAGACCAGCCATAAAGTGAGTAAAGTGAGAGGGCTGGAGCTTCAGCCCCATGGAAATGAGCCAGCCTCTGAGGGCAGGGCTGGAGACTGTGTTGGACCCCGTGGACATGACTGTCAATCATGACAGTTGTGAAACCTCAATCGAAACTCAGGACACTGGGCTTGGGTAAGATTCCTGGGCAGGAAGCTCTGGGTATCGCTGCACAGCAGCACCAGAAGGGTAACGTGTCCCCCGGGACGCAGGAGCCCAGGTGGTTCTGTGAGCCTCTCTTCCTTTGGGGCTCCAACCGGTGTCCTTCTCTAAACGGAAACCACAGCTGTGCTCTTTGAGTCGTCCTGACTCATGCTTGAATCTGAGGATGGTTTGGGGCACCCCCAAACCTGCAGTTGGTGTTAGAGTAAGAGCGGACGTGGCAGTCAGGTGACTGTGTCCTAACCTTGGTCCTGGCTAACTCCGGGCATCCCTGGAGTCACGGACTTTAATGAAATGGCCAGTGAGGACTGTCATATTTATTGAACCAGGTTATTTCTTTGAGGGTAAGAGCAATGACTTGCTTCTCGCAGTCCCTCACAAGGTTGTGGGGGGGAAAGACTTCATGAATTTTCAAATTCACGAGTAGAAGCATAAACTAAAGAGTAAGTGAATAAGAACCTACTGCTCTGAGATTTAAATAATTAACACTTTCATCCTTATTTCCCACACCTCACATATCCTTCCAACTGTCCCAAACTCCAGGATTAGAAGAAAGAAAAAGAATCTTCAGTAACAAAAAGCTTCTGCACAGTCTTGAAAGGTGCTAATGTCCAGTTTTTGCTCAGATCATAAACTAGGGGTGGGGACCAGATGCCACAGCACCCAGGACAGAGCTGGACAAGACGCCGACACTGATGGGAGATGAGCGCCCCCTGGCCGTGCACGTGAGGTCAGGCCTGCCCACCAGTGCCCGGACCAGGACATCAGGTGCTCAAAGACACGTCCCAGCCAGTCGAGCCTGTGTCCCCCACCTCTGCACCCAACCTGTCTCCAAACTCCACCCCTGGGCTCACATGTATCTGAAAGCCATAATTTCTCTGGACTGGATACTCCGTGACATCGTAACAGGTAGACAAGTCAATTTCCCCATCCAAGTCGGCTGCCTGCGGAGAGAAATGAGAAGACCTTAAGAGATTTAGAAATGAAAGTCAATACTAAACAAACATGTTTTCACAAGTGACTTTGAGGGCTGGCCTTTTTCTTAGTGAGCATATACCCTCACAAGAAGTGAGGACATGCCTGGCCTTCATAGCCTGGACACACCAATGTCACCACTCTCCATGGGTACTCTGCCAAAGAAATTCCATGCTGATGGTTCTCCAACAGACTCACATCAGAACTTCTTTACACTCTTAAAAACTGAGGAGCCCAAAGGATTTTTGTGAACTTTATCTATTCACATTTACTATGTTAGACATTAAAACTGAAAAAAAAAGTAAACATATCTAATCACTTAAGAATACAAATAAGCCCATTTTATTAATAAAAATATTATTTTAAAAAGCAATGACAACAATACTGTTTTGAGTTTTTACAAATCTCTTTGATGTCTGGCTTCTCTTGTCTGTTTCTGCGTTCATTCTGATGGATACATTGTTTCTGCTGAAGTATATGAAGACAGTCTGGCCTTACACAAAAATGGACTTGAAAAAGGGAGATATTTTAATAATCTTCAAGTAATTGTGGTTATTTTTTGATATGTGGTAGTTATCTTGAACTCATGCAGGGGTGTCCAACCCTTTGGAATCTCTGGGCCACACATTAATACATTGTAACACATAATTACAAAAAAAATCTCAAAATATTTTAAGTAAATTTACAAGTTCGTGTTGGGTCACATTCATACCCATTCTGAGCCACAGGTTGGACACCCCTGTGACTTAAAGGTTAACTACAAAGTGGAATCTGAAATCCTATCGAGGAACTTCCTGTACTCAGTTACATTAAAATCCACAGTGTCGCTGTGCCCTCTGAATGTATCTTTTACCTGTGCCCGACTGTGTTAACATTGTATATTGGTCATTTGGAAAACAACGAGTTATATACCTATGCTGACACATCTCATTATATGAGATCAAACACTGCACTTGTTAGTATCACCACCTATTTGGTCAGGAGAGACTGAAGTAAAGGAAAGCTGTCAAGTTCATGATGGTGAATACAAGCTTTCCAAAGATTCAATTTTTGCTTCAAAGTTCATCTTGTAGCACTGGCAACAAATACTGCCTGCTGTCTCCCTTAAAGGAACAGGCTCACTTGGTTCATTCTAAAGAAGATGTCTGTTAACCACCAAACCCGAAGGAGCAGTTTGTGGACTAGTTGTTCTCTCTAGTACGCAAAGTACAGAGGGTGATCCACAGGAGACGCTGCTGGCGGCCGGCAGCACCGGCAGAAGGCACAGGGCTGCCCCACGAGACGGCCGTCACACTTGGTGTGCACCAACAGTGACGTGTGCTACGCAGATTTCAAATCATGAGAATATTGAAAAGATGAGTCTTCAAGGACTGGGATTTGATGAAATCAGTAACTTTCTTAACATTGTGAGTATGTGGTGGTGAAGAACACAAAACCGTTGGCTAACGGCTGCTGCAGCCTGTGTCTGGGCTAAGGCACCAACAGCCTCATCCACCACTGCTTGTGCAGTCAGTGCAAATGTTAATACGATGAAGAAAAAAAGCAGCACCTTAGTGTTATAACGATAGTCTTGAGTATCCCAGCCCTCCTAAGGTGTCTCCAGGGGTCTCCAGCCCACACTCTGAGAACTGCTGGTTTAAATGAGTGGCAGTCACACATGAGTGTTTGGTTAACACTCACACGTTTCTGTATTCCCTGCTATTAGGCACACCAGAGGCCTGCCACCCTCCCTAGTCTACACCTACCTTATATCACCAATATCTTTCCACTGGGCTCCATTAAAAACTTAGTTCTTTTAGGTTCAGGGTATGTAAATATATACATGCCCCACCCGCCCCCATCCCTGTCGCCTCAGACAGGTATTTAGGTTCTCTTCAGTCTCCTGCTGTTACAAAGGTACAGGATGACTGACCTTGGACATAGATCTTTTTCTATTTGCAGATATATCTTAAGGATGCTTGGAGTGAACTACAAGGGAAAGGTTAGAAACACACTTGCTAAATTGTTCAAAAGAATGACTTTTTTGTAGGTGAGGAAAAACAGCTCCTTCTGGTTGGTTGGTCCTTCATCTGCAGAATCAAGACTGTCAACCGGGCCAACCAGATTCACAAAGTTTTAGTTCAGTTCTTCAAGACTCATTCGCCATAAAATCTCTTTGTAGGAGAAACAAAAAAGCTCATCTTGAATTTTAAAATAAGACACCTTTCAGTGTTTTTCAAAGAACAGAGAAAAAAAGTCATGCAAACATACTATACCCAGGCGCCTAATGCAGGGCCTCAGAAGATGCCAATGTTCCAGGCAGGAACCAGTCATGAGAATATCAAAAGCAGGTTGCACTACGCTCAGACTTCCCACCAGATCTGGACTGGGGAACCCAAGATGGCAATGTGGGCGTCCATCAACAGACAAAGGGGCTGAAGCCTGGGAGAAGTAGTGGTGCATGGGGGCCTTGAGCTCCCAGATGCTACCTGAACCCCTTCAGCTGTCTCCCCAGTGGGAGCAAAGCTAAGATACTCACCTCCTCAGCCACCGAATCCCTATAGTATCTCAGGCTTTGATCAGCAAGGACAAACCAGTGTTTCTTCCACTGAAATGGAAGGGAGAAGACAGACTGAACTACTATGCAGCACACTTACTGCTCCAAGGGGACCCATGCCTGAGTCCTAGAGTACTCCCAGAGCATGTGAAAAGCAGAGGACAGGCAGCTCCTCCTGCAAGTGGCAGAGGACTCAGTGTTTAGGCTGCAGGCAGCCATGAGCACATGTCGTCGGGGCACTTGCTAAGCCTTGGCTCCCCAGTGAGAAGGCAGGTGGGAGAGCTGGGGTGGGCCACTGGCCATGGGCTCTCTGTAACCCAGTGGTGTGGCTGGTGAACAGTGCTTTGCAGTCCTTGATTTCAACTCCAGGGCTGCAGACAGGGGGCTGGGCTGAAAGGTGTCTGTAGAAACAGAATTTCATCTTAAGGAGGCCACTTGTGAGTTATAGCCACTGGCTGGTTAACCAGAGGGGTGCGCCCACCTGCAGTTAACAGGTGCAAACCAACCAGCCAGATTCCCAAGTCTTCACTGTGAGTAGCAAGGGGGAGACTTCAGTCTTCGGGTAAGGCCAAAAGAGTTAACACAGAGGAGAGAAGAGAAGAGGATGTTTCAGCAGAGCTGTTCAGAAAGCAGGTGTGGGAGAATGGGCAGGCAAGGTTTAGATGCTTCTCGGTATGACCTAGCAAGTTCCTCCTCATTCCTCCTGGGAGGTCTGGCATTCTAGCCCCTTCCAGGGTCAAGGTGGGGCTGGCAGGTCCAGCTGTAAAGGGCGCTTCCTGCTTGAGTGTGATGGTGAGAATGTACCATAATGGCTCTCTCAGGACTAGGGGTGAACTGGTGTCTCTGACAGAGTCTTGCTGCCTTAGCTGCTGTCTCCTTGGCTGCCTTGTGTGCAAGCACAAGCCAGCCCTACAGCCAGAGGCTTTCTCTGTCCCTGAAAGATCAGCAGGTAGGGAGCTAGTGTTGAGAATGTCTCCATGGCTTGAGGCCAAGATCACTGCTGGGTACAGGACAGTGATCCATCACGCTGGCAGCAGGCAGGCCTGGTGGCATATCTCCAAAAGCTCCACCCCCGCTGCAGAAATGGGGGCTGTGAGCCTCCATTTTTCTGAGGAGATGGGGGTCCTGAGGAGATGGGGGTCATGGGGGGTCTTTGCCCATGTGACCAGGGGGTGTGCCAAAGGTTGGGGAGACAGAGCTAGTGCTCACAGACTAGCCAAGGGTAAGGCCAGCTCAGCCTCGCAGCTGCTCCCCAGCCCTTCAGAAACCAGATTTCTGCACACTAACCTGGCCATCCTCGTACTGCTTGGTCAGCCAGCCTTTCTTGAAATTCAGCAGGTCAGGCTGAGAAAAGAAGAAAAGAACAGTTCAGAGGGAAACACTGATATCTCAGTCCTGGGCAAAGGGTGACTGACAGAGCAGACATTCTGTACAGGTGAGGTGGGCACCAGGAAGAGGGGTTTCTTCTCCCATCAGACCAACCTGCACAAGCCCCTGGCCCCAGGTTGTGCTGCCTGCTGCCTGATCTGCAGGCACACACATCTGGGAAGAAGCCGATGCTGCGTCGCGCAGGCTACTGTGAAGGAGAGAGCTCAGCCTCATCGCCCTGTGGGCGGCTGGGCTGCCTGGTGCTCCGAGACAGGCCCTACTCCATTTGCCTGGGAGGCAGAGAAGAATGGCTCAGAAGGAGAGTCACTGAGTGTGGTACATGAAGGGGAAGGTCTGCAGTGACAGCTAAAGGAGAATTCAGAAGTTCTTGCAGAAGCCACAGAAGACTGAGAGAGAAAAGAGAAGAAGACCAAGGAGCAGACACCATGTCTGGTCCTCAGTGAGATGCAGCGGCAACTCTACCAAGACCCTCAGGCCACTTATCTATACCAGGTGACTTTCAGTCTCCGGTTTCCCACAAGGAGCAAAACCAGGACCACAGACAAGAAAGCAGAGGGTGCAGGCCCGCTGATAGGGCCTGAATGCGGTGCCACCCCTGCCGGTCCGTCCTAAAACCTGTGCTGTTCACACACCCACCAGATCACCTGCAGCCCAGCTGGACCCTGCTTATGTTTTATGTCTGGGTATCTGTAAGGCTGGTGCTTCAAAGAGACATGGACCATCCTTCCTGTCACCGGACATGCTCTCCACTCTTCCACAGCCATCTTGACCAGAAATAGGCTGTGACATCTGTTGCAGTGCAAGGACTGGGAGGGCGTTAAGAGAGAACAGATGTATAGTGACAGGCCAATGACCAGCAATACCTGTTCTGGGAGCCTCTGCTCCAAACCACTGAGCCAAAGTCAGAACTCAAGGAAAAATCTTCCAGGTAAGAAACCTCCTGTCCTTGCTCCACAGTTTCCTATCAAGTCTTGGTGGTGGCTCCACACCTCAGTGGGGGAGAGGCAGCACCAGCCCTGGGCCCCCGAGGAGGCTACGGACAAATGCAGAGAGGAGCCCCAGGTCACCAGGCAAGGGGCAGCTATCTTTTATCCTCTGGGCCTCTGGCCCGTCACTGCTGGTGGGAGCGATGGTGCCACCTAGACTCTGTCTAACGCTCCCCACCCGCACTGTGACTGCTGTAGCTCAGGTGGCCTGGAGCAAGGGCCTCTTCTCCCTTTATGGTGAAACCCCATGAACAGGACCGGTGCTCCCAGCAAGAGGGGACTACTGTTGCCACACTGTCATGGAAACAAACACCCCACAGAAGAACGGGAGTTCTGTGCTTTGGCCCTGACCCCTGGAGTCAGGGGACTGTTGCCTTGGTCAGGTGGCCTCCACTGGGACCTAGGAGCTGAGGAGGCCTACAAAGCCCAGGAAAGGGAAAGAAACAGAGCAGCTGCTTCCCACACACAGACATGACGGCCTGTGCACAGAGAGGACAGCCAGCCCAGATGCATGGACAGAAGCAGACAGCGACCTCAGGTGACAGAAGCAGCAGCAGCAGCAGCAGCATCACCAGGCCTTGGTGCTTGGGCGCCTGGGCTCACCGTCAGGGAGGACTCCATGGACCTCCTGTCCAGTGACTTGGCTCTTCGGTGTGGAGACAGGGGGGAGGCTGAGGCGTCCGGGAGAGGAGCTGTGGGGGCTTCACTGGGGAGGTCCTGTGGCAGAGAGTAGCCGCCAGTCAGTATTAAGTGTCATCCTGGGCAGGGAGCAAGGAGTCCGGCAGCCAGAGCTGTGGAAGAATCAGACCTGCAGGGACCCTGCTCCCAAGTGCCTGCTGTTTTTGCCGGAGCAGAGGGCAGGGGCCAGCGTCTGGACTTCCCACCTAGCACCTCTGGTTTGCTTTGGGTGTGAGTTCTGCGCTGCCCTTGCTGTTGGTGCAGCCTTGTCACCATCGCTCTCTGGGTCCCGCCCTGTTTCTTGGGGTCACAGAAGGAAGATCTCTGAGTTATGTGGCTGCACTCAGAGGAGCAGGGCACCTCAGGAGCCCAGAGAGAATCTGGGGAGGAAGATCAAGACAAGACCCAGCAAGGCCCCGAGAAGCGGGTGGAGGACTGGATGAGGAGCCCACCTCGTGGAGCAAAGAAACGAGGGCTACGGCTGCCTCTTGAGAGGAGGTGGAAGAAAGCTGTGCAGCCCTGAGGCCGGGTTACCTCAGAGAGGAAGAGAGGGGCTCTAGTACCACCCAGGACCTAAAGATCCTTAGAACAGCCTTTAGCAAAGATGAGTAAGTTCTGACAGGAAGATGCATAAGTTAGGCTTTTAAGAAGTTCGTGAGTTGGAGGAGATGAGAGACCCAAGCAAACAACTCTGAAAGGATGGTGGGAAGCGTAGCAGTAGTGCGTCCCGGTGTGTGCTGGGGGCCGGGGAGGAGGTATGAGGCCACGTGCTGACGGGCCCCACCCAGCACTCCGTACTGCCCAGGCCTCAGTGCTCACCCGCTTCCTGGGGAATGCCCTCTTCTCACTACGGCCCTGGCGAGTGTCGCTTGATTGTGAGGGTCCAGCTGATAAGTTGGTTTCCATGTGCTCTGCCTTCTCAATGTCCAAGGCCTCAAACTTCTCAATTACCTGGGACCTCCTGCAAGAGAGGATAGGAGGCTGCTGGTGGGAGACAGGGTCACCCCACACCCCGAGGTGGGCTTGATCTCAAGCTGCAGAGGGGCTCCTCCAGTCAGCACCCCCACAGCTAGCCCATCCCAGCTCTGCCTGGGCTTCCACTTCCGCAGGGCATATCGGCTGCGCACACAGCACACTGGGCCAGTTTACCTTGGACATCTCTACAAAAGGGTGGAGCTGTGCAGGAGAGTGCAGCAGCTCATGGGCAAGGGCCTTCCCTTGCCCTCTGCATCCCCACCTCAACACTGGAGGCCCCTGCATGGTCTGTCGTGTAGACACTCGGCAATCACACAGCTTATCAGCAGGCATCCTCTCCTAAGCCACAGGTATGATAAGAAGGCAACCACCATCTTGGAGGGGACAGCCCCATCCTCATCAAATTCCTACCAGATCATGATGCAGCCCCCACCCCAGGGCGTCCAAATTTTAGCAAGAAAAAGGCCCATGAATTAACATCGTTTCTGCCAACAGTAAAAAGAATCAGAAACCAAGTAAAACAAAACAAAGCAAGTTGATTTCATGTGAAAGGGCCGGCGGCATCATCACGCCATCTATGGCTGGAGACGGAGCTGAGATGGGAGCGAAGCAGGCGGAGGAAGGGCGAGTAACGTCACACAGCGACACAGCAGGAGAAGGTGGAGAGGGGAAGACCTGAAAGAAAATAAGGCTGGGAAATAAATAAACAGGAAAGGACCGCTTTTAAAAATCAAATAATGATAAATCAAAATTGTCCGAAGAATTAAAGAAACAAAACCCGAGGTGATCGCTGAGGAGGGGAGACCGCCCTTGTCCCTGAGTCCCGAGGAATCTTCGCGGTGGGTGTGAGCAGGGAGGCCAGGTGGGGCACACTGGGGGCCTGGGTCTTGACTACCGACAGGTCACAGGACCAGTGGCCTGCTCCCCGACAGGGACACCCAGCCGAGTGCCCTGAAGGTGCCTCCTGGGGAAGGCTCTGCATTCTGGACAAGTGGCAGAGTCTCAAGGGCAAGAGAGTGAAGGTCTGGGCCCAGAAGACTAAAATCTATGAGAGAAGAAGCAACCTCAAAACCTGAGACACCCCCTCCCACAATGCAACCCCAGGCCAGCTTTTTCTCAGAGAGGGATGCCATTAAAAATGGATCTCAGTGTTTATCAGGGAAGGCTTAATACCAAGGCCAGAACTCTGGGGCACCTTCGCGATCCCCCTCCTCCCTGTGCTTCCACAACAAGAGTGGGAGCCAGCGCATCAGGCTTCTGCTGAGTCTTCCCCAGGAACAGCATCTGCTCCCAGGCCAGCCTGCCAGAACCAGCAGCACAGGGTGGCCAAGGGAGAACAGCAGGACAGGGCATGCGTCTGAGCACAGGAAGCTAAGGCAGAGGCAGGGGTTCCTAGCCCACAGGAAGCTCTTGTAAGTGCTCAGCCTGGTTGGGTGGGTGACGCACCCGCAATATCCAACTCTCCCAGTGATGTTTAGAAAAGATTTCAGGCCTACTCCCAGGCCTCGGGGCTGAGGCCCGGGCCTAGAGACCCCCAGGAAGGCCGTGAGGAACAGCACCTGGCTGAGTCACAGGCGAATGGCATGCTGCAAAACTGCCAGGGTCACAAAGAGAAGAAGAGTCAGAGGGAGAGCACAGGAAAGCGGCACTTGCTGCAGCCTCTCCATGTGGGTGGGCTCTGGGGAAGTCAGCCGTGTTTTCTTTGCACAGTGGGAAGTTTTTAGCTTGGTTTCCTTGAAGGAGTGCACGTGTGACACACAGACCTCCCTGAGCCAGCTGACAGCAGCACAGAAAGGAGGCACCGCACCTCTGCTCACCAACCCCTCCAGGTACCTAGCCCAGGGGTGGGCAGGACCCTATGGGAGCTGGTGCTGGTATCAGTCAACAAGGGCCATGACCTCCCTATGCTCACGCAGCAAAAAACTCACCAACCAAGAAATACGTTAAAGGCTCTGGAGCAAGTCTGAAGAGCAGAGCTGACCAGCCCACGTAAGAATACTCAGGGTCATGGCTTTTTGTGAAACCCTCCAGCCTGGCTGCTGGGCAGGCTAGCCCGGCTCACCTGCCACTCTGGGTATGTGAGCTCTGGCAACTGTGGCCAAACAACCACCTTCTACCATGGGGTTCTGCTCTACTCAACCAGGAGACAGGAGTCCAATCAAGCACAGGTCATCTACTTGGGACCAGAGGGCTGACCTTGGGAAGTGACAACAGCTAGCCAGAAGTCATCAGGGTCAGTAAGAAAGTGACGTTACAGTGTTAGGAAGCAGAGCCAGTTGGGTCCCAAGGGTGCCAACACCACATAAAAACCCATGCTGGCAAAGAGCATGCAAAAAGCAAAGCCCCAGAAATGCTGTCAATCCCAGGCCATTAGACAAGAGTGCGTTCAAAGCCAAGCAGGCATGCTGAATGTTAATTCTCTGGTCTGTCACTAAACCAGGCTGCCTTCCACACAGGAGCCTTCCAACACGCAGCCTGCCCACAGGCCAGTGCAAAGCCTCTCCAACCCTGGTTGTCGGCCTTCTAAATCTCTGGCAAGTTCCTTTTCTTATACATATCCTTAATCTCTTCAAGGACAGCCTTGGTCTAGTCTGAGTCATGTCATGGGAGCAGGGCCTTTCCAGTTAAGGGTCCAGCTGGATGTGTCTCCCAGTGCCACTGCTATGGGCTGTTCCCATGAGGAGCCACCCTGGTTCTGAGCCCCTCTCTCTGCATCTGCACACTGGGGTTGCTGATATAGGCACCTCACGGGGTAACTAATAAAATGGGAAGCCAGCCAACTGCTTGGTGGGGTACTTCCCAAGCAACAAGGTTCCCTCTCCCTATCTCTCAGAATTGGGAACATTCTGTTTTCCTCTGTTTTCAAGACCAACAACTCCGGGTGTCTTGTCTTTATCCTGGAAATTAACCCACAGGTCTATAGGTCCTTTCTACCTGAGACATGTGATAGAGTGGGCAGGAGTTTGGAAGAGAAGAACGCACAAGAGAAAGGCATCCTATTCCCAGTCGGCCCCTTGGGGAGCCCACTGCCAGCCTGGCTTGTCCCCCACAGCATGTCCTAACTCTGAGCTTTACTCAGCTTTTGGTGAAATGGGGAGGACGCTCTGTGAACACTTCTAGAATTTAAGCCTGAACCCTTTTGAAAGTGAACTTCTTTGGGAACCTAATGAAAACTATGGATTTCTTCCCCTGGAAAAAAGGTACATAAAAATTTTGCAATGGTTTAGAGGGGTCTGTGAGCTTCTAGCAGCCGACTGGTTGGTTATCTGGGTGAGAACCTCAATGTCAAGCAAACAAAGAGAGACAAAGGCTGTTTACAGACTCAGGAAGGGGCACTTGGACACTCTAGTCCAGACATGGGCTTGGAGGCCTCTGAGATGGAACCAAGCTGAAGCTCAGGGCCAGTGGGACAAGGCAAGGGCAGACAGTAGAGGTCCTCTTCTCAGCCTACAGTCAAGTTCTACACCTCTCTGTCCCCGGCCCTTGTCCTAGGCCCATCATCCAAGTCCCTTCTCTCCCCAGGTCGCTGTGGCTCTGCTGAGTCTCCCCATTTCCACATTTCAGACAAGCCTGGACAAAGAGTGATGGTGCCAGGCACCTGGCAGCCTCCTGGACTGCCTCGGCTGCCCTGTGCCTTCCCATGGGAGCAAGGGCTCAAGGGAAGGACTGGGTTCCCACTCTGCCTCCCTGAGCATGGCCACTTTCCCGGCATCTACTGTCACGCTCTTCACCTGCAACTGGAACTGGTAATGGCAATGAGAGCTTCTGCTACCCTCTGCATGTCTAGGGTCTTCCTGTCTTCACTGTCTCCTCAGAGAACAGAACTGGGCTGGGAAGATGATCAAGCCACACGAGGCCGAGGTAGCTGAGAGCCTGCCCAGAGGCCCTTACAGTCCCAGTCCTTGGAAGCACTCATAGGGAGCAGCTGGCCTCGCCTAAGCCTCTGGATACTCAGAGACCCTACATTCTTACCGCCAGAAGCTGAGTTCTGAAACCAGGGTCTAGGGTCAGGAGGGAAAGGTTCCCCACATGCTCTGAACAGAAAGGAAGAACAAGTGGGCTCCCCAAGGAAGGCTTAGGAAACATGTGTGTGCATGTGGGAGGGGAGCAGGAAGGGAGAGGAAATGTGTAAGACAGCAGGTGAGAGTGTGTAACAGAATACATGAGTGTGTAAGACTGTGAGTGTGCGTACTGAAGAAAACAGGAGAGTATGAGGGAAAGACTGTGTAAAGGTGGGGGAGACAGTCTGTGTGCCTGTGTGTGCACGTGTGCACACGCATTCAGCCCTCTAATCCCTTCCTTACCTCCGCTCGTTGCCAAACAGACGGGCCACCTCTTCCCTGCCAGGGCTCCGGGCCCGAGTGCTACGTTCCAACCGCCTTCTCTCCAACTGGAAGGCTTCTCGGTGGCTGATCCTGATGGCCTTAGGGACGTCGGCCAGGGTGGCATACTGCCTGCTGGCTTTAAAGGCAAGGGTGCACCCCAGTCTCTCTGCTCCCCGCCCCCCAGTGCTGCCGGAGTCCATGTGAGCGGGGGGCTGGCTGGCCACATCCAGAGAGCTGAGGTAGCTGCTGCAGACCATTTGACAGGGGGGCCGAGGACCTGGGGAAGGAAGGGGATGACCAAGCTCCTGGGAGGGCGGTCCGGGGCCACTATACCTGTTGGGAATGCTGGGGCTGGGAGGGGAGACTGGCTGGGGCAGCTGCTGCTCCTCGGCCTTCAAGTCTTGCTTGGTCTTCTCCAAGGAGAAGTAGCCGCTCTCCACCCGGACTTTGCGGCCACAGTCCATGCGGTCGCTACTCATGGTGCTCTCCTCTGGGGGGAGGTAGAAGACACACTCAGCCTGCTGCCACCGTGGGTTTCTGAGGCTGTTTGTAGACGTCCACACAGATCCGAACACAGACCTTCTTTCTACCTCCATCTCCAAAGGCCAGTGTAGTGCCCCAAGGGCAGGCAGGGGATGGAAGTACATCTCTTTCCCACTGTGCCCCATCTACTCCTCCCCGAGCTTGGCTGCCTCGCAGCCAGACTGTCAGGGAGCCCTACACTTCCAGACTGGGGACACGAGTGAAAGAGCGGGCTCCTCCTCCTTGCAAAAAAGATGTCCTACCAACAACTACTTCTTACCAAATCAAGGAGGAACCGACTTTTAGTAAATTCTGGGGAAGGAAGGGGTCGAGGACTTTTTTGGAAACCAGAGGCATGAATGAATTTTAGACACAGATGGGTGTGTGCTACCAAATGAGGACTGAGGCCACTTACGGCCACAGCAAGTGCAAAGCACGCTTTGGCCTGAATGAGCTGGGTCAGTCACAATCGTCTAGGTGTTTTCAATCATCCGGACAAAGTATAAATAGGAAAGGCCAGGTTGTGTATTGTAGAGCCTTCGATGGCTTGGACAAGGGAAGGAGGTAGAGGCGGCTGCCCTGCTTCTGCTCAGGCAACTCCAAAGTGCTCAATGGAGAAAGCACGGTGGTGCCAACTGTTCCCTCCTCAGCACCGTCTTCCCCACTTCACCTAGGGGCCTGGCAGAATGGGACAGTGAGGAAAAGGAGAAGACAACCCTAACTTATAGGAGACCATTCTGCACGGCATGGGCCCAGCTCCCAGTGGAAAGCGAGGTCCAATGCACAGGACCCACGCCCACGGATAGGTTCTCCCGTGGGAGAATCAGGCCTGCATTGTACCTAGGCCGCTTTGAGGCTTGCTTTGGCTAAAACTCCCTCACCCTGAATTGAGGCAGCAGGTGCTGACTGTAACTTCCTAAAGTCTGTGCTAAAACTCCCCAGTGTGGGAGTGTAACCGGTTCACCCACTTTTGCCCTTGGTCTGCAACATCCTTCTCTTTGAAGTAATTAGTGGCATCCTCTTTGTTTTCTGTAAAAGGTAACCACCTAAAGCAAACCTGTGCATAGTAAATGAGGACCATCATGTAATGTGCCCAGAAAAGCAATAAAAGCCTGTCAAGGCAAGGGTTGGCATACTCTCCTCTTGAGAGAGTAGCCATGCTGTCCCTTTTCCTCCACAGGACTCAGTAGTCCATGTGAATTTGTCTCATATCTCATCCATAACGTCGAGGGCCTCATGAGCCGGGGTCCACATCACTAACTACTGCTGCTCCCAGGACACAGTGGACTCTTCCGCAGTTCACTTGGCCATGAAGACAAGGCAGCCACACTGGACAGGACACAGAGGCCTCCTCATACACAGATCTCGTTACAGAGCATGTGGACTCTCATAATGCCTGCCTGGGTTGACTGAGCAGGAGCTACCCTCCTTCACGGACGGGCCTCCAGAGCTAGAGGGGCCAAATCCAAGCTGGAACCAGGGATCCCAGCCTCCCGCCAGGCCAGGCCCTGCCCAGGGCTGATGGACACAGGAGGTGAGAGCCTGAGCAGGGGCCCATGGCTGAGCTGTGCAGGCTCTGAGTGGTCCCAGGGCCAGCCCTGTAGGGACAAAGGCCTATTTCAGCACTTCAGAGGTGAGCACTTGAGCCAACCTGGCCACTGCTTACCATCTTTGCCCTCTAGCCCAGGTTCCCTCAGGGTGCTGGTCGCAGGAGGCTGGCTCTGGCTGGGGCTCTGAGCTGGACTCAGGCTACTCCCATCTGGCTGGTCCTTGGCCCTCATTTCCTCCTGCCAGAGCGTGGACTTGGTGGTGGGGACTTTCTCCGCACTGGGGATGCTGCTGCTGGTGGTGACGGCCATCTTGGCTGGCCCTGGCTCCTGGGGGAGAGAGTGGTATCTGTTCAGGCACAAGAGCACACAGCCTGAGCCGGTGCACAGGTCTTGGGTGCCTGGGTGTGGCTATCGGGGGACACCAAGATCAAGTATACAACGTCAGGGTCCAGAGTTCCCAGAATGGGAAGGCTCAGAATATAGAGATGTCCTAGTCAGGGTAGAAGCTCCTTCTGGATGGCGGTGTGGCCTTTTCTCCTCTGCAGCTCTAGCAAGCAGCCCCAAAGTGCTTGGTCCTGCAGGCCTCAGTCCAGGCTCGGCAAGTACATACAGCAAAGGCTTCAATTTTCTGCTCATCACCTCAACACCAAATTCATTCAAGTTCTCCCTGCCCACAAACCCAGACATAGCCCAGAGAAGCAGACCCAGGCATTGAAGACCACAAGTGGCTAGTTTAGAACCTGTCATTCCTAGACTTTCAGGAGCTTGGGATATGAGTAAAGGCAGCTGAGGTGGGGAGAAGAAAGAGCACACCACGAGACAGGCCTACTGGGGGTAAATGCAAAGCACGTGTACACACAGCATCCGCATCGGGGCCAAACCTCCCCCTCACCTACTCTCTTATTTTTGGTCCTGGGATGTTAAAACGAAACACCTGGGATACTGTATAAAGGAAAGAGTCATTAGACGCAAACAAAATATACCATTCAAATCTGCTCCCGTCCTCTCCCATCCAAACAAACTCAACGGGACTCCGCAGCAGACCCTGCAGCCCAGACGGGAGCAGTCTCAGTCCCATCTGTCCAGGTCAGACGGGTGCTGCTCCACAGGAGAAGCAGCTGTGCAGGCCCTTTGACGCAGGGAGTCCAGTTCCAGAGCTCACCGAGAACCTCCACTCAGCACTGCAAACCAGAGCCCAGGCAAGAGTGGGGCAGGACCACCACCTTCCCTGCAGCACCAGCTCGCACCCTGGCACAAGCCCCCTGCCTGGCTCAAGGACCTGGGTGCCTGCTGCTAAGGAAGGTAAATGGCTTTGGGGGCCTCTTAAACGTGAGGTACATCTTAACTGTCTTTTCCAAAACCTGAGGAATGTGTAAAATTGGGAGTGGGGGGGGAGGCACCACCCTCCCACTCCCATCCTAGTGGCCAAGCTTCATTATTAGAAACCTACTTTAACATAGCTGGGATGTGGGGCCTTGTGAGGGTTCTAGACAATCAACACGGGTTTGGTGTGTGTGCATGCAGACCCAACGCAGCCACTGGTGGATTATTTATTAATAGCTACTGGCATCAACTACACTGGGCTCTGGCTCGGCACTACCAACATCCAGTCCACACCAGCTGACTTCACAGGGGAGAGAGAGAGGAAGCCTGCACAGCCAGTAAAGGGAAAAGTGGGGCTCCAAGCATTTCCCAATCCCAGGCACCCACTGGAACAGGAGAAAGGCCCAGGATGGGGTAGGGAGGTTTGCACTGGACGCATATCCTGGAAGACCCACTGAGAAACCCAGGTGCCATGTGTCCCAACACGAGAAGACGGGCATTTTGCTGGGTCAAAGCTTTCTATAGCTTTGCAAGGATTCCAGACCTCACAGGACAGATAAAGGCAGGATGGCTCTTCCCACAGACTCAGGACACATATGACTTCTCACTGTGTCAAAGCTGCCAGCAGACCCAATTCCCAGGCTGGAGATTCCTGAGAGCTTTGACTCCCTCAAAAGAAGTGGACTTCTTGGAGAAACACAGTAATGGTTTCTAAGTTTCCAGAGGGCTCCAACAGAACCACCAACCTAAGGAGACCCACCTGCAGGGCCACCTGTCCCTCTAGTCAGCACACTGCCCTCTTACTCCATGCTGTGTTCCCCTCTCAGCAACCCAGGGCCTTCTGCCTGAAGGCCAGAAGCCGGCAGCTGGGCTGCCTTTAGTGGGTTCAGGGTGGAGTTGGATCCCTCCTGCAGAGCTGGGCAGGGGTAATATGAAGACCATTCTTGGTGAACTGATTCCCTCTGTGGATGGGATACTAGACAAGGGCAGGCAGAGGTTGCCAGAAAGGGCCAAAGAGTAGGGAGCAGGTGGCTGTGCCCATGAGGGCCATGGCTCTGGCTGCCAGTGCCCTGAGCCCCACCCTGTGGGTAAAGTGCCTGTGGCACATGCACACCCCTCTTTGGTGCTTGGGGTGCCCCTAGCACTGGGGAGAAGTGAGGCGGCAAGGATCTCCAGAGAGTAAAGTAAGGCCTGAGATCTGAGAGGCCGTGACTGGGCACTTAGGCAACATAAGCACCTAACAGCTTATAGACCCGGATCTGGCCTCGAGCTTCCCACCCTGTATAAGGCCGGTAGCAGCCACAGGTCCCCGGCCATGCTCCCCACTTCTGGAGGATTTTCCCAGAGCACGAGGGCCCTGAACAGTGGCCAAGGTCCATGGGGAGTTTTTTCCTCCCGTGGTAGCCCTGCTTCCTCCTGCCTCTAGGCTGAGTGAGCAGGAGCAGAGGGTTAATCTGGCAACAGGAACAAAGCCACACTGGCTTCCAGCAGAGGGTGGGTGACGAGGGGAAGCCTGGTTTCTGGGAAACACTGCTTTTCTTTCTCAGAGCAGGTATGCGGAGGTTAAGATGATGTACCAGCCAGGCCAGGGCTACATGGTACCAACCTCTGCCCCCCACACTGTCACTGCTGTGGCAAAGAGGACGCTGGGATTCATGCTGACCCACACCCTGGCTGCTTGTACAAGAGAAAGGAGTGGAAGCACTAGGTTTTCTATGTGTTAGTCCCTGTGTGGCTAGGACAGCTGCATCGCTCAGGACCACCAACGTCTGTGCTGTTTATCTGGCTGCTCAGAAAGGGTTTTCACAGCAGGGAGCAAAGACAAAAAGGGGTAAGAAGGGGGCCTCTGCATCC
>PVKM010024458.1:0-10064 GCA_004027735.1 Carollia perspicillata
GGATTTATGTGACTGGATGACTTGGCAGTCATTTCAGGGAAATAAAGCTAGGGGAGGAAGACTTCAGAGATTCCAGTGGCAATTCAGTGCCTATATAGTTAAAAAAGAAAAACCACATTCAACATTACCTCTAAGTCCAGGGTTCAAGTCCCAGTTCCCCCATGCCCTACACTTTGATGACCCACTTTCTCAGCAGTTATAACATGTGTGCTTTAATTCCAAGTTTAGGAAGAAACTAGGAGTCTGGGCAGCCAGGAGAAAGATGGGTGGGACTGTGGATGAGGAGGAGCTGAGGGCAAACAGGACCCAGTAGTCCCTGGCGACCCCTGGTCAGGATTCCCACTAACAGGCTGTAACACAGCAATTAAAAAAAAAAACAAAAGTAACGCAGAATATCTTAGGCATACCTGCCCTGGGAGACTCTCTGTTTTACATTTTACTAGCAACATTTGGTTGTTTCTGCTCTCAGAAGCCCTTGTTGAAAATTACCACGGTCTAGGGCTCACCACTACCGGAAGAGAGCAGCTCCTCCCACAATGTCAACCAAATGAAAGCTATAAAGTGTTTACACGTCTTCAGAGGAGATGTTATAATTGCCAACATGGTACAACAAAAAAGAGGCTGTAAGCCCTTACTTACAATGGCTGACTGCCACAAATAAAGTTAAAGCCAATATATCTGGGGGAGGGGAAAACTCAACATGTGAAGAATTTTGTTTAAAAAATTAAAAAGAGGTGATTTAAAACGTTTAGAAGCTGCTTACATAACCCTAGAGACAGACCCAGACAAAGTATTATTCAGAAACAAAGCACATTTTCAAATGAATCAGTTCTAAAGGTCTTTTCACTGTGGATCAGAAGAATTGAAATATTATGGGTAATTACTTTGTGGATTGAGCTAAACCTATTAAAAAATAAAGACAACATTTGTGTACCAAAGGTCAGAACAAATTATTAGCGACATGAACAATTCTGTTAAGCAGGCTAACACTCAACAGTAGGTAGATTTTTTCAGATTTTAGAAAACAGCTTAAAATGTCTTTACTTTGAACTGAAGCCAAAATTTGCCTCTGCAAATTTAACACCCTTTAAATTATGCACGAGCAAGCATGAAACAGCAGAGCTCGATTAATTTTCATTTGAAATTTTAATCTTTCAAATTTCTCTTAAGATAGGACGGTCACGTTTCACGAATGCCACAGACCATCAAAACGGAGCTGCCTTGAGGCTCGAGACACCTCGAACTAAGTCAGGCCCCCCTTCACCAAAGCCAAGTTCTATTTGAACTCATAACAATGGCAGCGGCCTCCTATGCCAGCTCTTCTTGCAAACTGCTTTTCATTAATAAGCCTTCTTGTAAGTGTGTCTAATAATAAAGCCCACGACCTCTTTGTCCTGGCCTCATTATTCTGGACCCAGGCAAGCTTGGGGGCCTGGGGTGTTTTTAACTGGTTAGGCACATATTAGCCCACACTCGGGCACAGCCCTGTTTCCTGCTGAGATTAGCACAAATCTGATACGTAGACTAAGAGGATTGAATCAATGAAGCCATGAGACTAATCTTCTGGGGGGATTGTTAGGAGTGGGCATAGTATTACACAATAAACAGAAAATCAGGAGGCAAGGAGATCCTTGGTTTCACGGTATGAAGTAGGCCCTTAGAAAATAGCACCTTGGAGAAAACGCTCTGTGCACTTTAGAAAATGTGGTCCACACCTGTCCAAGTTGAAATAAGTGTAATTCCTGACGCATGTGTTGAAAGAGATGGGGGTTTAAGTCTGCTCACCTGCCTTTTGCAAAAGCTCTTTTGTTCAAAATGTACTGACTCCATACCTGGCACTGTTCAAGGAGCTAGGGAAATAAAGACGGATGAGAAAGGGTGCTGAGAGCCAGTCAACGGAAGGGGGCTGGTGGGAAAAATGATTCCGATAAAGTGCCTTAAAAGGGGCTGTACCAAAGGTGCAGGGGCTCCACACAGAGGGAGATCAACTCTGGCAGGGAAACCACGTCCTCACAGTGGGCCTGTCACCTTCAGTGAGGTGACCTGACGAGAGTCAGTCCACTTCTCGAAACCTTCCTGTTCTGTCCAAAGGTGGAAAAATACCTCCCTCCCCAGCCAGCAGGCTGTTGTGAGCATCAGACAGGTAGTTACAACGAATAGGTATAAGGCACCTGGAAGCATGGGCATCACCGGTATCCAAAGAAAATGCCTGCCACCACTTGGCAGTGGGCCCATGGCTCAATTGTCAGACTGTCAAAGGCCTGTTTTCTTGGCAATCCTGTTATGGATTTGGGTTCTGTTTGCCCCGTTTTGTCTCCCTGCTCTTGTGCTCGGAGCCCATGGCCTCATGCTCGCAAAGCCAATTCCTGCCTTCCTGGCAGTCAGCCGAAACCACGCCCAGCTAGACCAGCTCAGCACTGGCCTCCGAGCATCACCAGGGCTTCCACGTACTCCAGCTTAAATCGGTTCCCCACTCCCTCTTACCTTTCAGATGTTTATGGCAATGACCTACTTCCGAGTATTTTTGTAAATCATGTGTGTGTGCCTCTCTACCCACACATATATTCCTAAGTACATATAAGTATATACAGACATATGTACGGATCTGTCCAGGAAGTATCCAGCTTACACTATGAAAAATAGAGGCATTTATTGAAGAAGACACAAGATACAAGAAACAGTGTATTCAGGACAATGACACCTCAGTCCCCTTCAAGGCAGGCACCTTGGGACCTCACACAGTTCTTCCAATCACCATCAGCTGCCCCATCGTATTTTCCTGAATCTCATCAACCGTCTGAAATCTCCTCCTTTTCAAAGGTGATTTTAGTTTTGGAAAAACCAGAAGTCTCAGGGCACCAAATCGGGGCTGCAGGGGGGCTGAGTCACCTGATGATTTGATGTTTCACAAAGAAACTCTGTACAAGATGTGATGCACGAGCAGGCGCGTTGTCCTGATGAAGCTGCCAACCACCAGCTGCCCATTGCTGCATCCTTCTGAATTATCCAAATAGTTTCCATAGAGGAATGTTCCAAGCTTAATGCAAACTTTGATGCAGATTCATTGCTCTACTCACTCAGTCGTTTTGAATGTGACGGCCACACAGTACGCATGCTCACTCAGGGGCATCTACTGCTCCCAGTGACTACTACAGTGAAGTTGTCATTGTTCATATATGTGCAGTCCAGTCCACCCTCCTTAGCTGCCAGGTCACATCAAGTCCCACAAGCCGTTTTTTTCATATTGACAATGGTTGAACATTTTCCAGACAGACCTCGTTATAAGGATGGCAATTCTTATCTGCGTAACCCGGCAAATACCTACGTTCTATCTGGTGATCAGCCCTCTGGGAAGGTGCTGTTCGAATCGCAGCTTAATAAATGAGAAAACTGAGGCCCAGACAGCTTCACTAACTTGCCCAAGGTCAGCAGTGGCAGGCAGGGCTGGAAGCCAAAAGTCCACCTTACCAGCATGTTCTAGGACAGTGCTAGAAGTCCAGGCTTGAGGCCCACCCGTGGGTGCTGTATGTTCCTGGTTTGAAACATCCTGTTTCATTTGTTTCCACAATGTCCAGAACAACCGTATCTAATTTTCTAAATAGTACTAAAACAGCCACTCTTGCCTGTGCATTGTTAAAAACCAGATGAAAACGGAATAGTACTTTAAAACTGCATCTATGTTATGCACTTGGACTTTATTAGCAGAGCACACCAAAAGTACAGTGATGAGTAAAGTTACAGACTTCCTTTCTTTAAAAGAGTGAAACAGCCACAGGATATGGGATGCTAACAGCTAACAAACTGCTCAGCCTTCTGAGCTTCACTAATAGCATCAAAACTAGTTTGTACAAGCTAGGCTAGAAGGGTTAAGAGAGGACACCAATAAATAATAATTACAGGGTTACATAAGAACTGTATATACTTAACCCATATTACTTCATTATAATTTCTCCCAACAAGACAGACTGACAAAACGACTGAGCCACGAGAGGGAAAAGTGGGTTGCCCCACGTTACTCAGCGAGTCAGCCACTGAATTCACTGCAAATCACAATCGACTCACTTTTCCCCATTCTCCCCTCCCCTCAATCAACCTGAAGAACTCTGCCCCGTATTTCTATCCAGTCGTCCTGGTGTATCCCTACAATTATTCTTTCAAATCATAATACTAGAAAAGAAATTTTCTTCCCAACAATTTTATTCACTTTTGTTTTCTTTGACTAATTTAATTTCTTATCCAACTCAGGGTTGATCACTCGGGCTCTGAGTATCTTACGTAAATCACAGAAGAAAGTATATTTTGCTGCTATCAGGTCCACACCATATTAACAAAGACCTTAATTTTCACATAGTCTTCTCATTCCAGGAGCACCGTGGTGAGGTTAAGTGGAGCGGAGAACAATAATTCCTGAAAATAAAGATCATATCCGATGACTCCAAGATTTAGCCACTACACTTTCTCCAACAATTTGCCTTACTGATCTCTCTCTTTTTTTTATAGTTACAATCAAAAAGGGCAAATGTGCAGTGATGAAAGTAATTATGGTAACAAAAGAGGAAGGCGAACAAATGAAGCAAGAAAAAACACTCGGTTTAACTCTTTGCTAGTTAAATTAATCTACCAGAACCGAAAGTCTAGGGATTTTCTGAAAAGCAGAAGATGAGGAAGGGTCTTGCGGCGTCCGGAACACAAAACTGGCTCACACGGAACTCCAGAACTGGATCAGCGCTCAGCTGCTAACTCCGACTTCCAGCTGGAGTACGAATCTCCCCGGGAAAGGGTGTCAGCCCAGCTGTGAAGCCCGGCGAAAAGCGCAGCAGCGCTGAGCGCATGCGCCGTACTGACCAGACCCATCCTCCGCGAGTGGTGCTGAGGTCGAGCACTGCAGAACGCCCAGTTTCCCAGAAACCAACAGAGAAACCAGGGGGTTATTTCTGTCCATCCCCCCTTATCGTCTGTAAAATCTGTGAGCGCACCAGTAACATTTTAATTGAAAAAAAGAATTCCAGTACACATTTCCTTTTTTGAATAACTCTCTTAATTATCCTATCAGAACCTACAACTGAAGCCATGACTAGCTGCATGAAAATGATCAAAAACCTTATCTTTAAACCAAAAAAAAAATAAAGAAAGAAAGAAAAGAGAGAGAATAATTTCAAGTTCCTGCTACAGAACTAAACTTACTGAAAGAAGGCCAGGGAATTATAAATTTGGGATGGGGAGTACAGTTTCTGCTCTTAAGTAAAAGATCTTTAATATTGAATTAACTAGAGCAGAGGCTTCCAAACACTTAAGTGGCACCGCTAATTATCAATAGTCAAACAACGATGAAATGAAATTTTTCCTAAAGCTTTTGCTTCTTTAATTTAAAAGGTTGTCCTTTACGTTGAAGCTATGTCCTTCCCATTTTCAGTGTGTTAAATTGTCTTTAAAATTAACAGGGTGGCCCAGGAAGTTATTTATTAAGTGCCCTTACCTGACCATGTAAAAGATGGATTAACTAACTCTCTGCTGGTCTCCGGAAATTTCTGGAGAGACGTGCCAGGACCTGGGAACCAATGAGTCCCGCACCCAGGCACCAAGGAACATCAGGTGCAGACTGACGGTGGCGAACTGTCTTCCTGGGGGGTATTATTAAATTTTGTTTTCAAAGTAAAAGGAGCCCAAGCAGAAAGACAAGCTATTGAAGGACCAATCAGAACATGACTACCTGTAAGTGTCATAAGACTAACCAGGAACCAGATGACGTTTCCTTCACAGCCAGCTTTTCGCAACACTGAAAACCACCCTGAAGTCACTGAAGGGTGACAGCCATTTCTGGGTGTGAGACAGACTCTTCCAGAATGGACCTGCCAAGCCCCCTTGTCTCCCTTCCCTCCCACACCCAAGCACAAAGGCTAACGCCTGGCTCCAGAGAATCTCTTCACACAAAAAAAAATTCTCTTAGATTCCGGTCCTCGTGAAAGCACAGACCACACTGATCATTTTCCAATGCCTTTAATATCTGGGATCTTCGCTGTCAAAAGTACAGGCATGCCTAGTTTTTACTGCACTTCACAGATGTTGTATTTTTTTTCACAAACTGAAGGCAAGACCCTCTACCAGCAAAACCCTTTACTGCAATACTCACTTTACTACAGAGGTCTGGAACTGAACCTGCAATACAGGTAAGCCTATAGCGAAGAGAGGATAAAGAGAGGCGGGGCGGCCACGAACAGGTTCCTAATTAGCCAGCTGGTATTAAACAGTGGGGAAAACCGTCCTTGTGCAGGGCCTGCCTTTGGGATGGATGGCTCTTCACAATATGTGACAGGCACCACGTACAGACGAGGCTGGCACATCCCTCGGCACCCTTGCGCCTCCCCTCCCTCTTCCTCAAGCCAACTCTGAAATGAAAGTGTTATCTTCACAGATGAGAAAACAGAGGATTAATGTTATGGAATTGTCCAAAATTATTCAGTCAGTGGCAGAGTCACAGCTGGGACTCTGCTCTGTCACTAAAGTCATATCCAATCTCCAGGCAGCACCTCTTCAGGCCATTTAAGATAATCGTTTCCCGTGCCCTCTACACCGCTGTCACTAAGTTGAGGACATAAAGTTCATCTCTGTTCCTGCATCCATTCAGTGTTTATCGAACAGCTGCTATGGGGCAATATTCGGAGAGGTGCTGGGGTGATGCAAGGGAACAAGACACACGCAGTGTCCACCCTCGGGGAGCGCAGAGGCCAGAAAGGGAGACACATATAATCACACACATTTTCTAAACGTTATTTTAAAATAGTAAAACATCCCAATGGGACTCACATGGGACTCACATCCTAGAGAAGACAGTGTTGGTAGGAGCTGAGAAACACGGACACTGAGAGCCCGAGTGAAAACAGCAACCACAACAAAGGAAGCACCGTCTGGCTCAGCATTTCCCCAAGCGAATGTGCGTTCGTTCGCGAGCACTCATTTTATGAGCAGCTTCTCTTGAGGTCTGGGCACCATTTTAAGCAAAGCATGAAACACATTTCTTCACATGTAGAAATTAAGATCACATACATGCTCGTAACTTCTGAAAAATAATGTAGCCTTTCCCACACTGTATGTAACTCACCAACCACCTGCTACTCCCAACATCAGTTAGCGCTGCTGTGCCCTGGTGAAGTCGGTGGGAAACACTAGCAGTTACTACGGCCACTAGTGAAACACCTGGAGTTGACACCTCCCAGCCACAGACAGAAGGACCAGTCTATCCGCCAGACTCAAGTGGCCAGAGTCTACACGTCAGCTTCGTCACCAACGTGACTGCTTCTGGTTGACATACTAATAATGCTGCTTAGGAAAAAGTTCAAGAAGGTAGAGACCATGGCTTGCTCTTCAATTCTGCCCTGGGCATCAGCATACCTTGTGGGCATGGAAGTTTTTTCTACTATGTTTGGAAATAGGAATATTATTCAGGGAGGCTAAATAATAACAACCAGAAAAGGAGCTCTTAAATTCTTTATTCAAATGAATTCTTTTTAAAGCATTTTTCTCCTCCCATTTTGCTAATTGAAAAATACCTTCAGTCCATAATCCGCATATTACATGCATTTGCTGATTGCTCCCTCCTAATCCGAGGCCGGGCTGGGTGACAGTGGAGATTTAAGCCCCTCCCCCGCTAAAAGGAACATAATGGCTTTTCCACAGGTAACTAAAAATAAATCCACAAGATGGCTTCTAGGCATAATCTTCAGAGAAACTGATCAACCTAAAAGTCAGTTATGGCTAAACTTTTATTAATGACAGTCTATCTATGCCACTCAAATAAAGTGCATACCTGTAAAAGCACAAATTAGCAAAGATAAAAAGTAAAGTTCAATCAGGAGGATAAATTTCGAGATTTTTGCAGTTTGAGGTTGGGAGGGGAAAGCATTATCACACAAGGTATTAATACATCACCATAATATTTCAGGTTGTGACATTCACTCCCTGTACACTTAAACCAAATCATAGCTGCGTAATTCAGACGTAAGTGAAACACCTGGACAGAAAACAAAAAACAAAAAAAACACTAACAACAAATTTAGAGAAGCCTTCAAGGGTATTAAATACAGGTACTGATTTCAGAGAACACTTGTTCACACAATATTTGAACTAGTAAACTTGGGTCATGAAAAAAAAAGTCCACTATTTATTATGTTCTCCCCTAACTTGGTCTGAAATCTTTCCAACATTTCAAAGTAGCTAAAATACATAGCAACCCACACAGAAGAAAGGAAGATGGCAGGCTGTGCGCATCTGCTTCAGCCTAAAACCAAAAGGCGTCCAGCTCTGTCTTTTGAGCCAGCATTAACGAAAAGCATGTAAGACCCAGATAGCATAGACTTTCTCAACCCAGAGTCACTGAGCAGACTGACATCTAAACGATTTATCCAGCAAGTCTGGTCCTAATGGCACTTTAGAGCCCGCATTTCTGTAAGGCAAGGGGGAGTGCTTTTAGGTGAGTAAAGAAATTACTTGGTCTTCACTGATATCCCTCAGTGTACCAGTCATTTGGCCCAGCCCAGCACTTTCATAGCAAAGATGTTTTCATCGCAAAGATGTTTTCATCAAAAAGCACCATCGATTCATTCCACGCTTTTTTGTTTATACTGGATTGACATACTAAATCTGACAGCCCAACTCCAGTCCAAAACTCGGCTGATAGGTTTTCTTTTAAAGAACTTTTAGAAAGCACAATAAAAAATTCTCAGTTAAAGAGCCTGCAGTGCCATTAGTGAGTGGAATGGACATCCGCGGGGAGAAAGAGGAGGGTAAGGCCGTGCGCACGTACGCGCGGGCTAACGGCCACTCTCACGCCTGAGAGTGACTGCTCTCTAAGAAGTTGGCGGGAGACGCGGGGAGGAGAAAATACTTCACTCTGGGAGTTTCCTGCATGTAAATGGCTTTTAACTACAGGTAGACAGAGATCGAGACTTCCTCTCTACCCTGAGGTCCACTTTCCCTTCCTGAAGCTGAAGCCTTTCAGGGAGTGAATGAAAAGGTGGCCATGATGTTCAAGTGTTCGGTTTTTGGTTGTTTTTTTTTTTTCTCTCCTCTCTAGCGAGGTGGACTTAGGACTCTCTCCAGCTTCTGGCTTTGTTTTACACAGCAAAATCAGGCCACGGTACTGATGATCCGATGGAGAGGAAGTGGTAATAAAGAGATCTTTATAAATGACATTTTAAAAACTGGCCATTTGGGCCACATGGTTGTTCTAAGGATGAAAGTGAGACCCACCAAATGCAAGGACCTTGTGAGCACTGAAGGACAGCATACACTCCAGGTTTCTGTGACACGCCTCACACACCACTTCACTCGGGGGGACAGTGGGGGGTAGTGACCTGAGATGAAGATTGCACGATTGGGATCGAAATGGCTTTTGTTTGCCAAATCGGGTTCTCTGGGAAGATCAAACCAAATAACACACACTTCGAAAAAACGACAAGTGTTAGTTAGTACACAAACATGATATTCCTGGTTAATGTAGTTGCAGATCTCAGAATCAATTTGCTAGCCATTGCTTAGGATGGATTAGAATGGAAATATAGACAAGAGCCCTAACTGACGTGGCTCAGTTGGTTGAACATCACCCTACCACGAAAGGTCGCTAGTTCAGTTCTCAGTCAGGGCACGTGCCTGAGTGCGGGCCAGCTCCTTGGTAGGGGGCATGCAAGAGGCAACCACACACGGATGTTTCTCTCCTTCTCTCCCTCCCTTCCCCACTAAAAATAAATAAATAAAACCTTAAAAAAAGAGGGCAACACAGTGAAGGGTATAGGTTAAAAAGGGACACTGAGTAACAAAAAGTACAGGCTCTACGTCAGAGAAGACATTTATTAATTACTATCCATGAATGACTTTGTACAATGGCTTCATTGTGGGCGTGCACAGAAACAGCCCTCCTCTTCGTGCACATGTAAATCAACCCATCCATCAGGTAGGGTCTTATTTTCAGAGTTATCCTGAATGCACGCGTTCCCAGGGTTTATTGGATAGCAGGTACCGAAAAATTAACTCACTCTTTTGCCCCTGGTTTTCAGACACGATTTGAATTT
>PVKM010024458.1:10164-20617 GCA_004027735.1 Carollia perspicillata
TTGTCGAATGTCCAGGCCACCTGCAGGGAGTACCATCTGTCCCTCTGAGGTCAGGATGATAACACACAGTCTCGCCTGTACAAGGACACATTTATGACGCTCTCTCACCTGCCTGGACAAAAGGGGCAGGAAGAAAATGACCCCTGACAATCCTCCGGTCTAAAATCTATGGCACTGCCATTCTTTCAAACAGAACAGAGGCCAGCTGTTCATTCTCAATGGCTAAATAAACCAGCCTCTCTGCTGTTCTCCGACCTGTCCTTGTGGACCTCAGTGTCAGGACAGTGGGTAGCACAGGGTGGGTCATCCTGTCCAGGCTGAAGTCCATTCTTCTAAGCGGGAAAGAGTAGCTGGTCTGCACTAGGTAAGTGTCCCATCTGCTTCAATTCCCTTCCCAGCCTCCCACTGGCTAAATAACCCACTTCCAGGCCTGCTTCTGGGGAACCCAGTCTCCAACCTTTGATCTCTCAATCTTCCCAGAACTATAGAAAACAAACAAACAAACAAACAAACAAAAAAACCTTTGAGCTCATTTTCAGATGTGAGGCCATAACTAGAACTACTGCCCGAGAGCAAGTCTCAGCTGTTGTTTAAACGCAGATAAGAATCATCTCACTGCTCTTAACTATCCTGATCGCCTGCCTGCACATCAAACTATCACCCTCACTTTTAGAAATATTAAGCGTGTGACCCATTAGAAACATAAAAAATGGCTGTATACGGCTAGCCATTCTTTTGCATCTTTTGTATTTTTCTCTTCTAGTTAGCTTTAAAAGGTCAATCCTTTTAAATAAAAGGTGGCGTAGCTATACAATGGAATATTATTTGGCAACAAAGAGGAATGATGTACTGATACATACTGCAATGCGGACAAACTTTAAAGACATTGCTAAGTGCAAGAAGCCAGTCACATAAGATTACATGCTGTCTGATCTCATTTCCATGAAATGTCTAGCACAAGCTGATCTATGACGGCAGAGAGTAGTTGCCTAGGGCTGGGGCTGGGGGTGGGTGGTGAGGTGTGGTCAGATGGCTAAGGGGCAAACATTTCTTTTGAGGGGTAATGAAAATGTTCCAAAATTAATTGTGCTGATGGTTACAAAACTCTGAATATAATAAAAGCCATTGAGTTGTATACTTAAAATGAGTAAATTGTATGGGGTGTGAATTATATCACAATACAGTTATTAAATTAAAAGAGAAAAATGTTCCCTTTCATTTCAGACCAAAGCCCAAACATATGAAAACTGACTGTGTCCTATATGCCAAAACGTGGCTATAACCTCTTCTGCTCTTTTAGCTAAAAGTAACACCTGCAGACTATTTTAAAATCTCTATCAAAGACAATAATGAGCCAACAATGGATACTTCTGAGCATAACTCAAAAGGCAGGAATTCTTTTCTCTGTGACATTTACCCCATTACACCATTGCAGAGAATGTTGCAAACAGGGAATCTGCAAAATACGAATAGAGGTTTGGATGTCTGACTTCTCCTGTCGATAGTGACGCCTCCGGTGCAAGTTCCTGAGGCCCATGTACTACCTTCTATGGCAAGTTAAGTCCTTTGCTGAAGGGGAGGGGGGATGAAGTATAATACATTTGTTAAATGAAAAAAGATGTTTAAACTGTAATAATGAACTTTTTCTTTTAATCAGGGAAAAAATGCTGAAGTTGAAATCTTTATCACCCCTCCAGGAAGGAAATCAGGTCAATGGGACAGGATCTGCCCCGGCACAAAGGCCTGCTGGCAACATTCCCCGGTAGCCTGATCTCTTTTGAGGCCTTTGTTACAAAAGCTTCCTGAAAGCGGGGACAGCAGATGCTCCAGCCCATTGTCACGGGCGGGAGCAGGTCTCCGCAGCACCCAGTGAACAGCTGTCATTAGCTCCCCGAGCGAGAGCGAAAGCAGATGCTTGGAGTAAGCCTCTGTGAACTCTGACACGGCAGGAAGATGGATACATTTCAGAACAGAAGATCATTCCAGAAGACAAAAATACTTGCTGAATTCTCAAGGGTTGTTAGCTACTTGGTTACCCTCACTGAAAGACTTAGAAATACTGGTAATTAATTCAAAATCAATACGAGAACCATTTGGAACACCAAACAGCAGCTGAAGACTGACTTGAACCTCTAAAACGAAGCCACTGCCAGCTTTCGAACTTCTAATGCAGTCCATGTGCGGAACTTAGAAATGTGATGTTACAGTGGTAAGGAGACTGCACACGCCTGCTACAAAGCCTTCATCAAGGAAACCCTTTGGGGACAATCTTTCCCTCAAAAACTCATGTGAATAATCAATACCATCATATTATACACTGCACTGCATGCTGCAATAATTTAAGCTTAAATAAGTCACTGAAATGTATTGACACACACGCTTGAAAACAAATACCAGAGAAAAGACTGTTCAAAATGAGTCGTTTCTCAGACTATTTTTAAGGTACCATATGTTATTCAAGCAAAGAGAAGGGAAGAGGGATGTCTGAATAGACAGACGGGTCTCTTGTCCTAGGGAGTCTGGCCTAAACTCCCAGGTTCTGATCAGGACCAGGGTAAGGCAGGTGCCCAGGCACACAATGTAAGGAGAAGCCAGTTCTGGGCGCAGGTCGTGCGACCTCAACTTCTGCGCCTGCGGGACCCTGAGCGCCTCTTTACATTCCTGCACCCTACGCACCCCCCTCACTAACTGGCGTCCTGGCCCCTCTGCAGTCACCATCACAATGTTCTCTGTGGCAGGATGACAGGGACAATTGCACAACACATTAACCTCAGGGTAACTATCGAAAGCTTGGGAATCCTGAAAGCAGCTTCTGAACACAGGGCACCTCTCCTTCCTTCTCTAGGTTTGGCACCTCGTCAGGAAAGGGTGTGGCAAACGGCGGGTTAGCAATTTCACTACTCTTCACTACTAAACATGGACACGAGAAGTCAGGGTTCAACAGCAACCTCTGGAAGTGCACAGCAGCCGGTTCACTTGTCGAAATCCTTCCTTGGAGATGCATTGAGGCCTAATGAACACAGAGCCCACCGGCTATTCTCATTTTTGCTGTGCCTGGGACTCTCCAATAACTGCCCCCCCCAAAAAAAAAAGACTGGGTTCCAGACCAAACCAGCGGCACATGCTGGTGTTTAGAACTAGGATCGCTAGACCATGTCCTGTTTCTGATAGGACACCGTTCATGATGATTTGCCTGCGGATGGAGCGGACAAAAGCTACTTGGACTATGTGAGTGGCCATCTGTGTTTCCAAATATGCTTCAGGAGAACACTGTGTATCAGATGTGCTTATTTAGAACACGGATTTGTATGGTAAACATGCACACACAGCCTCCTCCACCCCATAAACTGGTCCTCAAAGCGTGGCTTCTAGGTCAGCAGCGTCAGCAGCATTCGGGAGCAGAAATGCACATTATCAGGCCCCAGCGGAGAGCTGCTGAAGCCAACACTCTGGGGAGAGGCCTCCGGGGGACGATGACGCCTCTTCCAGTGTGGGAGCCACTGCCCTTCCAGTAGCAGGAAGCACTGGTTTTGCCACCGACGAGCTTTATCCCCTAGCAGGGGCGTCCAACCTTTCGGCATCTCTGGGCCATGCTGGGAGAAGAGGAGTTGTCTTGGGCCACACATTAAATACACAAACACTAACGAAAACTGATGAGCCAAAAAAAAAAAAAGGTTATGAGTAAATTTGTGATTTTGTGCTGGGTCACATTCACAGTCACCCTGGGCCACGGAAAGTGCCTTGCTCTCCCAGGGACAACTCTACAATGGGGCTTCACTAATCGATCTGTTTGTATGTGTGTGCGTGCGGTGGGGGGGAGGTGGTCACAGCACAGAGTCCTGCAGGCTGGTTGCAAATACAGATACCTGGGCGCACCCCCACAGAGGCTGTAGCATCGGACACAAGGTGGAGGCCCAGGATTCTCAGGCAGCAACTCTTCAAGTGACTCCAATGTGCGGCCAGCACTGGGAACCACTAAAGGCCCCCGCAGCCCTAAACCGCGTGTCAGAAGTAACTGGGGACACGAGCCTGTAGACCAGGGTCGGCACATTTTTTCTGCAAAGGGCCAGACGGCAAACGCTCTCGGCTTCTCAACTCGGTGCACAGGAGCTGGAATGCAGCCTTAGACGACCAGTCAGTGCGTGGGCGTGGCTGCGTGCCAACACGACTTCATCAAACCCGAATTTCTTATCATTTTCGTGTGTCCGAAAATATTATTCTTTCCATTTTTTCCAAACATTTAAAAATGTAAAACTGTTCCGAGGTCCCAGTCAGGACAAACACAGGCAGTGGGTGCGAGCCAGGGCAGCCACTGTTTGTCTCAGTTAAACACTGGCGTCTACAGGCACTTTCTTGAGCTCAGGAATGCTATGCTCCTGACACATGTACCTCGACACAAGCAGCTGCCTTTGAAACAGCTGGACATTACTTTTTTAAAAAAACCCAGGTTTAATTTGCATACAGCAAAATATACAGCTTGATGAGCTGTACAGAAACAAAGTGGTGAACATTTCCTTGACCTTGGAGAGTGCACTGGCATTCTCTTCCCAGTCCACATTCCCCGAAGTAACCATTTAGCATGATTCCTTGGATGCTTGTCACTTTTAAAATGGCAGTACAATCAGAGAGTGTGAAATAGAAGCCAGAAGTTCATGCTGTCAAGGCAGTTCTAGGCCGCATAGCTCCTCAGGCGAAGTTACCAATAGGCACCCACTGGGCATCAGCCCCCTGTTCTCCCCAGTGTTGGGCAGCCACTTGGAAGGGTCCCACCCTTTCTTTACCTTGCACCTCATCCAGCCCATGTGGGGTCTTTCAGCGGGCAAGTGAGGTGTGTCGCTGGAGGGCTGGAGATGTCAAACACCAGGAAGGCCAGCCCGCTCCCCTGAGCCCTTGGCCTTACAGGGCAGGGAGCAGCCCTGTTCGACACAAAGAGCAAGCAAAAGGGGTGAGAAGATGAAGGAGGAAGGGTCCCAATTTATCTCGGGTCAAATGCCCACTGTGTCCATGGTTTTCCAATTTCAATGTGAAGAGTGTCACTGGGCAACTTCACTGAACAGCGGATCCCAGGCCCAAGTTCACCGAGCAGTGCACGCCGGCAGACCTGGGGTGGGCCGAGAAGCCTACACGTCCTACAAGGGCCTCCGTGACGGTCCCGCATCGAGAAACATGCGCTGGGGTTTGGGACATTTAAACCCAGGTGTGAGAGGGTGAGTAGGATTAGAGGTGGAGTTGGGAAGATGAAAAGCAGGTACAATTCCCTGAAGAGAAAGATGGACAGAGCGAGCTGTGGTCACAAAAAATGTCCACCCAGGAGGCATTTCACAGAACCAGGTAGGAAAAGGTGTCCGGAGAAGGGGCTGCCTAGGGAAAACCAAGGCCCAGAAACCGCGGTAACATTAGTGCTTTCTAAGTCCAGTATATGAAAGTCGTGCTTTTCCAACCACTTCTAAGGTAATATTTTGCTATGAGGCTCATTCTGTCTATGAAATGCTTCTGAGCTGCTCCCTAAAGGGCACCCAGGAAGCTTTTTAAAGACACACTCTGGCCTGAGTCCCAGCTGAGATTCAGATCTCGTTGTTCTGGAGCAGGGCCAAGGGTCCTGGTAGACACTTGCCAGTGAAGTGTAGTGTGTGGCCAGGTTGACAACGACACCATCAGAAGCAGCAAAGCGAGGCTGTGAACACAAGATGCCGAAACATTTTTAAAAATGTGATTTATGCTGACCTTTGTATTTCCCTGGAACAACGAAACAAAGGGGGAAAAAGCCACCACAAAGGAAGAGGAAGGTGAGAAGGTGACATGAAAACCCACCAATCTTATGGAGTAACGTCCGGAGAAAGCACAAATGTCACGATAAGAAGGGAGATGAGGACACTAAGTCCCTGGGGCCTGCGGAGAGAAAAGAAAAGAACCCCTATGGGGAGGAACAGGGCGTGAGAAGTGACATGGTCACCCTCCATCACCAGTCTCACCTTGTCCTACTTCATGTCCTCCTTAAAAGGGAGGTGACAAAGTGGAAAGATGACCCAGCTCCAGCACTCATCACTGAACAAGTGTGGAGTCCCGCACACGTCCTCTCACCAAAGCTCCGTGTCCATCATCATTAAAATACAGCTAATCCTGCCTTCCTCACAGGGTATGTGCGAGGATTAACAAGGACAAACAGATGCAACGCACCAGCCTAGTGCCAGGTAGGGAGATGCCACCCCGCAAATGTCATCCTCTTCCCTTGACCCATCCTGAATGCCAACTCTGATGAGAAAGACATCGCTTAGAAGTGGGGAGCTCCCCCTTTTTCATCAGCATTCACCTCTCAATCACGGGGCAAATGCAATTCCCTAGTCACCCCATGGTGGCACCTGAGGTTGGAACTCTGAGCCCATGTTTAAAGTTGGAATCAGGCAACAGGGGCTTCTGCCACTTCCCCCACTGCAGGCACCTACGTCGTCTCTGTGGACGGACTGGGCACACCATTCCCCACCTACACCACCGAGTCTTTGGGAAAAGTGGCCATAAACAAATTCGTGAAACAGAACACAAATCGGTCACAAACTGACAGCTGCCTGAATTTGTTTTAACAAATAGCCTCTGCTCTTTCTACTGAAATCACACCCAGCATTAAGTGGTGCCATGTCTGATTCCCATGGATAATTTCTAAATTTTTGTTGTTTCCAAACAAGGTCTTCGCACACATTTTTCATAAAAAGATACTTATAATAAAGGCACAGTATTTAAGCCTCCAAAAAAAATCAAGTTTTGATTTAACCTGAGCCTAGCATTTAGGGTTTTCAGTACTCATGGGTACCGAAAACACGAGATAGGTTCCTGCTTACCTTCAGGTGTGAACAATTACTAACTGCACATGAAAAGCAATGGTGGGGTCCGATGGCACAGAACATCAACTTTTCCCTTCATGCCTGGATCCTAGCATTGCAAGATCAGGATTCTCACCAGTTGGAGGAGGGGTCTGGACATACCACTGGCTTACACAGGCACAAGTTGCCTAAGCTCTCCAGAAGCAAAGCCTGGAATCCAGGAGTCCACCGAAGATGAGGGGTATAGGTAGGTCAGAGGAAACCTTGAGTCCAAAGAAATGGACTGAGCCTAAAACTGGGAAGAGGCTTGTTCCATAGATTCAGAAAGAAGAGGCCAAAGTCAAGAGGGATCCACAACAAAGAAAGTTCAAGGAGCTGTGAACCATGACAGAGGCTACTTGCTCTCTCCTGCAAAAATATTTAATATGTGTGTGCTCAGCTCCGGCCTCGCTGGAGCCAGTCAGTACTGCTAATACTGATCCAATCCCCTCCCCATCCAACCACCCACGCAGAGCAAGGGCCAGGCAGGGAGGGGCCCCACTGCTCAGTCAAGGGGGCTGCGCTGGGTGGGGGCAAAAGCCATGTCTAAAAGAAAGGGTCAGAAATACACTGGGTTCCTAATCCACGTAAGCTGGATACAATCACAAAAATGGACAGACCCCAGGAACCGGGGGTAGGCCTCTTGAGGTCTTGCCAATGCACTTTTCAGAGGGGCTGAGAAGATGGCGGGCAGCAGGACACAAATGGAGTGCACCCTCGTAAGCTGAGGTCCACAACACAAGACAGAGCCCACAGGCCTCAGGACACCAACATTTCCTAATGCGTTTGTCACTGTAAACTGCTTCCTGCTCCCGTGTAGATGTTGAAGTACACGGAATAACAATCTCAAGCTTCAAAATGCCAAGCTTTGGGAAAACAGCCTGAACCAAACTCAATAGCCACCCACTTCTCTTCAAAACAATGAAAATGCAATTCATATATTTTTGAAGTTTACCAAGTGAAATAATTCCTTTGAGAACACTCTCGTTATCTTTGGTGTCCTTTATTTCACGCTGGTCCTACGGTCCGAGCATGGTTTATATACTTACTGCCAGGATAGGAACAGCACAGTGAAACTCCCACCATGAATGACCCTTGTGACACGTGGCTTTTTCTTCTGTCACTTGTGGTCCTTTCAGACTTGTCATTCCTTTATTAAGTTCTTCTGTAACAGCCTCAGCAGAGCACACAGCATTCCAATGACCAGTCTGGGTCCGTACTTACCGAGTGCCCCTCCTCACCAGGCTTGGCTCCTGGGCACTAAGGACACAACAGTGAGAAGGCCCCCACTCTCAGAGAGCTTGGTGAGGACAGAGAAAGAAAACCAAGCAAGCACAAATGACAGAATGTCAAAGTGGCAGCTCTCTGGGATGGAGAGGTCGAGAGAGCCTCTCTGAGGAGGTCTCCATAGGGTGTTTGTCCCTGAGCGAAGGTGGGAGGGGCCAGGTACACCTCTGCAGGAACTAGGTTCCCAAAAGGGGGAAAGACAAGCACCCAGGCTGCCTGAGTGACAATCTCTTCCCAGGTTTCAATAAGTAAGCGGTCCACACAGTGCTTTGATTTGCAAAAACCTACATGTTTTTTCTGGAGTTAAGTACGCTAATAAACAATCAGACTATGGTCCCAGAGTGGAAATTAATGGACATACTTGAATTCCTATCTTTGAGCCATACGATGCCAAATCGAATTCTTGGAAGAGGCCTGGAGAGTCAATCACGTGGCTTTCAGAGCACAAAAACATTTTTTTTACACAAAACCAAGTAAGTTGGACCGAATTTTACTTGGCCTCAGAAGCAAGACTGAAAACCCGAGCAGTGGCCTTCAGTCTCTAGAGCACGGACTTCTGATTCTAAGAGACTCCGTGCGCTGGTGTCTCCTGTCCATCTCAGGGCGGACATTTCCAGGATGACTATGGGAAAAGGAGAGAGGATTCAGAAGTCTACCAGCTCAATGTTGTCCCGCTGGTACAGTCGCACTGTTTTGACTGAAATGAATTCCAAGAGTAACAGATGGACCATACCGAAGTTTCAACAAAAAAGAGTCAAGTGCATCTGATTGTTAAAAACTGCCATTTGTCGCCATCATGCTCCTCTTTCCCCTTAATTTCTGAATGACTGGGCAGCCACCTCCCTCTTGGGAAGGGCCCTCTGTCCCCCTGGGGGGGGCAGTGCCTTCCGCCCCACGTACATATCACACAGCCGGTGCCAGTTGCTCAGTGCTGGTGGTCAGCCGTCGGGGTCCCTATCTGATTCTCCTTCCTAGGAATCTGGAGCTAGGCCTAAAGCACTTTTTTCGGATGCTGTCTATTCCTCAAGAAAAACAACACACCAGAATCGCTAATGTGCTTTTATTTCTAAAATCAGCACAAAAAAGGGCATCTGAGAGGAAAGTAGCCACAATAAATTATATAGGGAGGTAGTACTAAAAGGTTGTAGAGTTTCTGTGTAGAGTTTAGGGTGATGAAAAAGCTCTGAAAATGGATAATGGTGATGACTATGCACATTGCGAGTGTAATTAATGCCACTGAACTGTATATGTAGAATGGCTAAAATACTCAATTTTGTGTGATTTATATCTACTACAATGAACACAAACACACAACCATGACAACAGCGGAAAACCCAAATTCCAGGTCAAAAAAATACATTATGTATTCATTCATTCGTCTTTCAGTTCCCGTGGGGACGTCGGCCCTGGAGACCATCACAGCCAATGAAGACCCAGACAGCCGTCAGAATGGAAAACCATGAAGGGAACGCAGCATCACAGGTGTTAGACCAACAGACACAACAACAACACAATTAAAGACGGCAACGGTACTCCAAAAACCGGGCTGTAGATTGTTTTGGGGATATACTTTACCCCTCAACTCGTCTGCAAAAACATTACTTTGTTAAACTTTACATCATCACAAACATTCTACCTTTAAACATAAACATAAGGATAAGCTAAAATACAAAATTAAATAAGGACTATTGACGTGTTCGTAGGCGGAACCACATGACGTCGCCAATGTTCCACGCTCTCATCCTACAGAGATGGCAATTTCGTGCGGTTCGACCAGGCCCCGCGGGTTAACTTGGTTGGAAGCAGCAACTGCAATGCATGGGACACCTGTGGCCTGACGGACCACAGGAGCCAAGAGACAAACAGTCCAGGTTTCTTTCCTTTTCAGAAAAAATGGGTAAGGTTTCTCCCAAATGCGTGCATTGGTATGAAAATGTTTTCCTTCACAAAGAGAAAAGGAAATTTAAAAGTTTGAGAAGTGGAAAGAAATATACTTTAAAAAAAGAAAAAGCAAAGGGGGACTGGGTGAAAGAAAGAGGTCAGGGGTTAAGGACCGGGAAGTACAAGTCGGTCGTTAGAGAACAGCCACGGGGAAGTAGCGAAAGCACAGGAGCTACTGTCAACCGTATTGTAATAACTGTGTGGGGTGCCAGCTGGGGCGCTGGAAATATCAAGGAGATGTGTAAAGTATGATTGTCTAACCACTGAGCTACACACCCAAAACCAATACAAAATAAAATTGAGAAAAAAAAAAAAACCAAGCATGAGAACTATGTCCAGGATAGTTGACTAGAAAGAATCTGTCCTGTTGT